>JABVXS010001101.1:0-18632 GCA_013365335.1 Madathamugadia hiepei | reverse complement strand
GCACAGGACCGTGACATGGAGACGACACTCCCCAGTAGCGGAACCTACAACCACGTGGGACAAACGCTAAGAAGAAGAAGAAAACAAGTATCATTTGAGAGAAAAAAAAAATTATTTAAAAAAATTTTAGTTAATTATCAAAATGTATCAAATGGTCAATTCGGAACTGCGTGCAATTTACAATGTAAGGGTGCTGATCGTGATTCGGTTATTTCAAAGATTCCAAATTCAATTCATCAATGTATCCGTTGGTATAATTACAATACTTTAAAGAAAGGTTCCTTAATTATTTTTCCTAAATAATTAATTAAAAATTTTTTAAAAAATACTTCAGTGCATATTAATCATACGCCTATTGGATAAAGCTGCTAAGCATGTAAAAACAATAAAATAAATTTACAAAAATTTTTTGACTTTTTATTTTTTGTAATTTGCAACTAAAAAAAAAAAAAATCATTTATGAAATATATTTTTTTATTCGATTATTTTTTAAATTTTAATTAATTTTTTTTTTTTTAATTCTTACACAATTAAAAATTATATTTGAATCAGTTGAAAAAGGGTAGAACAAAAAAAAAAATGACTGTTCTATTTTTATTTTATGATTGAAAATTTAAATTTTGATTTCATTTTAATATTCAAAATTTTGAATATTAAAATGATTGCTTTATGATAGATTGTTAACAATTTCAAACTTTCATCAATTTGAGCAATCTAAAATTAAAATGAAATTTTGAAAAAAAAATTTTTTTTTTTTTGTTAGCTAAATTGAAAAATAAAATTAAACTATGCTGTGATTTTGTTTTTGTCTGTAAAATATAAAAAAAAAATTTGAAATAAATGAAATTTTTTAATTTTGTATAATATTTGAATTATCGAATTATCGGAATTATTTTGTTTCAATTATCATGATAATAGATTTCCAATTATAAATATATAATTGGAAATTTTAATTTATTTAAAAGCTAAACAACTTAACCGCTATCATTGCTTTTATTTGATTTATTAATTGCTATTATTTAATTTTATTCCATTACCATTTTTTTTATTTCAGATGATCAATGGTACCTGTGGCGATCTGGTGAATGTCGTAATGTTACAGTAACATTTGAAGTACATTGTGGTTTTCCAAAAGCTACATCACCAAATGATTTCAATATTTTAACGCAAAATAATATTAGCCTTGCAGCAAAAATTCATCTATAATTGTTGCATTCTTAATGATAAAGGTTGTGACCTTATTTGACCTAATAGAAATGGGAAAAAAAATTAGTGCAAAAATTTTAAATTAATTTAGCAAAAAGTTTAGTAAAAATGCAACAAGCATGAATTGTGATCATTTCTAACCTTTCAAATTTCCATTTAATTAACAATTTGAAAAAAAAAGCGAAATAATTTGTTAATTTTAAATTGCTGTACAACCAAAAATACTCTCTCTCTCTCTCTCTCTCGCTGTCTCTCTTTCCTAACAATTCCATTATTGAAAGCAATAAATGAAAAAATTTATTTCACTTTAATTTAAATAATTTTGTAACTTAATGAGAACGGATCGCTGAATGTTTCCAATATATATGTATATGATATATTTCAAGCAGTTACCAGTAATTCTGTGCAGGTATGGCTAACAGGTGATGTGTCGATTCATTACGGAAAGGTATGAGGGGGATGGGGAGGGGGAGGAGGAGGAGGAGAGGAAGATGAGGAATTGTCGAAAAAGCTTGCTTGTGATACTTTGACAGATAAGAGGTCATCGCATTACTGATAAGGTATCATTTTTCTTTAAGTATGAATAAGAAGGGAAGACAATAAGAGCTTTAAGGAAGGAAGATTTGAAGAGTCAAAAGGTTGATTTAATCTAAACTTGGATGATATTGTCAAGAACCGGAAATTCAGAAAGACAGAGATGGTTCCTTTGAAATTGTTTATTCAATTTTTTGAATAAACAATTGCCAGTTCAATAGTAGAGGAAATAGGAATAGTTTCCTTCGTTCAGGCATATCATTACCCATTGTAGCCTAATTCTGCTAGGTAAGTTTAGTTTAATTTTGAAGTAAGGAAATGACATTATTCTATATTATCAGGAAGGACTAAGAGTTTGCACTATTGTTATAGCTCACGCTCACTTGACCTCGTTTACTTCCAAAATTTTGGTGAGGTCAATGAAAGGTAACCAGAAAGTCGTAATTGTCAGCGAACGATCGATGATACTCCTGTATGTTTCAGTGGTGGAGGTTGATGGTCATCAAGAATCAGTGTGCAGAAAAAAAAATTTTTTTCTGACATTTTTTTTGCAACAAAATTTTTGACGGTCCATTTTCCCTGACCACTACCCGTGGAAGTACCATTTTTTGATGAAACAACCGTTTCAAATGACCTACTGCGATAATTACAGGTCGAGTTAATAATTGTGGAAGGTATGACCTACCACTGACCAGTCAGCTTATAAGGCAATTTTTACCGCCGCTTAGGTCAAGATAATATTTATCATAGAAATGAATACAAACAATCCTAGATGAATCCCAAGTTCAATTTCTTTTTTTCTTCCACACAAATGGAAAGGACAAAATGTGAACAGATTTTTCTCCCCTGCTTATTTCTTTTTTCTCGGCGAACGATGAAAATTAATAGTGAAACAATCATTTTAATAATTTTTTTTTAAAAAAAAATTATTAATGTTGACATTTCTTCTTTCAATAAAAGTTTTGTTGACGGTCCAATCTATTCCGCCGTGCAACACTCTAGGTGAGACACCGGAGTGAAAGTGTTGCGGAACGATTGCGTTATGCGCATAATGGGCGCCATAACTGTGTGATGTATGACACACTGACCAGTCAACTCTTTTGTGCATCGGTCTGGGTGTTATTTATCAATAGAAATAAATGCATTCAACACTGAGTGGATTCAAAGTTCATTTTCTCTTTTTCTTTTTCGCAGTGAAAGTGTTGCGGAAAGATCAAGTAGAAAGGTCAACGTTTGAAGAGATTCATCGGTTTATTTATATTTGTGAATAATGAAGATTAATAGTGACGCATGATTGATTGTAAAATTTAAAATTTAAAATTAACTTCTGATGGAATCAAAATTCAAATGGAGGAAGTTTCGGTTTAATAAACAATCAAAACTTTACCATTGAAATAAATGGATTGTAGAAGAATTCGTACTTTTCATTAAAATTTTAATCAAAACATTTCTTCCACATAAATTTACTCACAATAATTTCACTTTTTGAAATTTTGTTCATTAAAATTTTTTCTTTAAAAAAAAAATAATAAAATTGAAATTAATTTGATAAATGCCAATGATAAAAAGTTTTGCAATTAGTGATTTCTTCTATGCTATAAATTTTTAAATTTCAAAAAAAAAAAAACTTATTTTAATTCAACAATTCTAAAAGCTATTTTCTGAGCATTTGAAAAAATTTAATCGCAAAAAAAAAAAAAAAGTTGTAAAAAAAGTTCATAAATTTTATAAATGCAAATTAATTTTAACTTCTATCACAATTCATCGAAACAATAACAAACTATTCAAAAGTTTTTGTTTTTGTTTTTTCCTGTAGAAATTAAGAAATTCACTTTTTATTGTCAATTTTAAAATTAACGATTTATTTACAAAAATTATCGAAAAAATCTTTGTACATTCTAGTATGATTTAATAGTTTTAAATGCAATTAACATTTACCGCTTGGATTGATGGATACTTCCTTACTTACCTACGTAAATTCTTCTCTACCCAACTACCCACCTAGACAGATACAGTTCTTCATTTACCCATCTACCTACCTAGACAAATATAGTTCTTCACTTACCTATCTATCTAGACAGAGAGAGTTCTTCATTTATCCATCTATCTATCTATACAGATATAGCTCTTCATTTACCTATCTATCTATCTAGACAGATATAGTTCTTCATTTACCTATCTATCTATCTAGGCAGATATAGTTCTTCACTTACCTATCTATCTAGACAGAGAGAGTTCTTCATTTATCCATCTATCTATTTATCTATTTATCAATTTATCTATCTATCTATTTATCCCCTTCTAAACTGCTCATTACTGATAGCAAATATTAGAATGGTAAATGTAAGGATCTGCGTGTTCGTTCCGGATCACAACAGTTGACTGGTTCGCGGAGCATCCCTACCCGTGCCTGTACCATCTATGGTTCAATCGTGCGACTTTCCCCATACGTTCGTCCATTTCCGCACAAAAAAAAGTTCATTGGGTAGTTTACAAAAACAAAAAGCCAAAAAAAAAGAGGGAAAAAGATTTGAAAAAGGTCAAAAAAAAGTTAAAAAGTAGGAAAACCGGACTTGGCGGCGTTAGATGGAGATGAACTGCATCCATAGACAGCGTTGTAGGCGATGCTCAAACAACTTAACCGTCAACGTTTTGATTTATTTATTTTTTGTTAAAATTAATTAATTGTTTTTTCAAATTTATTTGAGTTTTATTTAATCAGCAAATGGAAGAAAAAAAACAAAAAACGAAAATTTGTATTTTATTCTTTATTTTTGGATAATTAATTCATCAATTTAAATCATCCTGAGCAATTCAAAGTATCAGTTATGTGAATTAATTAAAATATTTGAAGAAAAATGATTGAATTTTCTCTTCAATTTTTTTTTCCAAAAAAGTTCAACGTTGTTCATGTCTCATTCTTGCACGCAATCAGCACTTTACTTTCACGTCTTATTAATTTAGCATCTTTTGTGAACTTTAGGGTACACGTACGTACTAGGCAGGTCGTGAAAAAGTCTTCACACGTCCGTCATCAATTTCGACCTGTTTGTGCATACTCTAAAAATAGAAGATAATAAGAGGAGATGCGAAGAGAACGAGAAAAAAAGAGAGATTTGAAGAAAGTGAAAAGAAGAAAAAGGAGAGAAAGGTGTAAGGCATGTTTAATGATCAGTGAAAAAGAAAGAATTAGCTGAGAAAAAGAGAGAGAGAAAGAGAGGAATTAAACCATTGTTTGTCTGTGTGTTTGCGTCGGTGTATGTGTGTATGCCTATCATGTGGGGAACTTTGATGGATTCGGTATCATTCGCTATAATCCGGAAATCTGGAGAACGTGTGGTGGTTTTCCGGATTACTGAAAGAGTCCGGGACGATTAACTCTTCCTTAATTACTGGGGGTTAATTGATGACTGCTTTTACAATGATTACTTTGGGACATTTATGAATTATTTCTGAGAGGCTTATGTTCGTTAAGCTATTGCAAAAATATTCTTGAAATTTCAAAGTCAATGCTATTTTTTGGTATTTCCGTCGAACTGCTTCAGTGTGTTTTTTTTTCATCATTTCATATTATCGATTGTTCTTTCAGATAACTTCATATTTATATTGTTATTCAGGATTTTTGAGGAGGAAATAATTCCAAAGTTGAAGCGTCGCTGTTGATTAATGATGTCGAAGGTTTCATCACAAAGTATTTTGCTTTCGTTACGTTTTACACGCCGTGGGTTTCTGCTTACATCTGCACCTCGTGCTGCAGTTGCGGTTTCATTAACGTATGCATTAAGAAGTGTTATTAACTGCATTGATTGAAAATGCCTTTGAAAATTGTTCGATTCAAATTTATAAATTTCGAAAATTTTTATTTTAGCTTGTTAGCGAATGTTAGTTTTCCAAAAATTTTCTTCTCTTTCAGACGTGCAATATCGACATCCTCACCTAGACCTGTTTTTGGTGTTTCTAGCCTTTTTATCAATCGTTTTCATCAGATTCAGAATGGCAATAAGCAGCTATATCGTTTATATTCTAGCGGTAAGTTTGTTTTTTCTGATCTTTGCGATTAAATCATTAAGAATATCTTGGTTATGTAATTTTATGACTAGAACTAATGTACTCTACTACATGCCGTAAGTTGTTCAAATATTAGCTGTTTCAGGTCTTCCAGAACACAGACTGGTCACAATGCCTGCTCTTTCACCAACAATGGAACATGGCACCATCGTTAAGTGGCATAAAAAGGAAGGTGATGAAGTGGAAGAAGGCGATTTGGTGTGTGAGATTGAAACTGACAAGTCCGTAATGGCATTTGAAGCATCTGAGGAAGGTTTCTTGGCTAAAATATTGATACCTGATGGCACTAAAGGTGTGAAACTTGGAAAAGTAAGTTTCCAGTTTTTTCATTTTTAAAGGTGATCTTTTGATTAAAAATTCTCTTTAAAAGTTTGGCCTGTATTCAAGTCGTATTGGGGGAAATTAAAAATAGTTCAATTTAAGTACAGAGCATTTGGGAAGGTATCATTAGCCGAAGGTAATCATGAATTTCGAGACTGCACAAGGTAGTTTTCTACATTATTAATCGCATTTACATAATAGTCATTGCCATTTTTCAGCCAATTTGCGTTTTCGTTGATGAAAAGGAGGATTGTAGTGCGTTCGCTGATTTCAAAGTTGATGGTAAGCTGTGTTAGTTTCTCCACAAGTCACACTGCTTGAAAAAATTTGTTAGGGGAAAGAGTCTCTTTTGTACGTAGAAATAAATATGATAAATGATTAGGAGTGGGATTTTTTGATCTGATTTAGCTATACGAAATCAGTAGATTAAGGTGGCTTTTTTACAAATGTTCCAAAAATGCATTTTGCAAGGCAATCTATGATCTTTGATCTTCCCATACTTCACGTCGTAACATAGTGTCAAATCTTTTCACCAGTTTTTTTGTGTAGTGTTAGTGTCAACTTTTTGGATTCTATAATTCGTGACAAAAATTTTAATGTGCCCATTTTTCTTGATATCTTTTTTCTGGCAAGACTTATAACAATTTTTGGCTGTGCTAACCATCGAAAGTTCAATTGAAGAATGGATTTAATAGCTTGGATTTCAGATGCTCTTCCAGCACTCTTCAGTTGTGACTTTTGTTTCACATTAATTAATTAATTTAAAAATTTTCGTATGTTGCACGTTTAGTTGGCATCTTGACAAAGTCGATGGAAATCACTGTTATCTTGAAGCTGTAGTTGCAAATGAAGCGGGATTTTATATAACAGATTTAAAAACTTTTGATAACACGAAGACGCTTGGAAATGTGTTTGAAAGAGTCAGAGGTTTTCATGAAACTCAGTGAAAATCTGCTGTAAATATTCCTTGTTTCTTGGCGATTAATAGTTTACAATTTTTTTGCAGGCAACTGAAACAATTATGAAATGCAATATTCACCATTATCAGCTGTCCCTCATGGCTTTGTCCGATGATTTTTAATTTAGTGGTGATTTTTTGAATAAATCTTTTTTTCCAGTGCTTTTAAGCTTGCTTTGTTTCTGTCTTGGTTAATTTTTCCCAGTAGAAAATGGACCCGAACCCGAACCTTTGCTTATGCTTACTTTGAACAGTTTTTTTTGTGCACATCCAAATCTTGGCCATTCAGTTTCTATGCGAAAGATGATTTCTTTTAGCCGAATGTTTTTAGCTAAGTAAAATCTGAAACAAAATTCCTTTCCTGTATCCTAATACTTTTGCAAAGTCTTTAACACTTCTGAAATGCTGCGTGGTTTTTAGATTTGACCTTTTTCGGATTGTTTTAAGGAAAAGTCAATAAGCGCTATATATCGCCTATGAAATTGGGAAATTTTCGCAGGTTTTCGTTGATTTTCAGAGAAACCTAGAGGATTTTTTGAGGAATGGGTCTGTTTTAAAATAACGAAAGAAATGGCGTTAGATATATATTAGATGCTGATCATATAATATATTAAGGTGTTTTATCTCATACTCGTTAGCAAGAACGAATATGTTATGAAATTTAGTAACTAATCGTTTCAGAAAGTATCTAGGAATTAATTAGTTTGTCCCATTTTGTAATTACATCAGGAATACTGTTAACCTTTCAAAAACATCAGGATGATCTTTTATTGCATTAACATTGCAATTTTTCTTTAGCAAATAAGTGCTAAGAAAGGTTTCCATGAAAGTAATGCTTGTGATTCATTGTGAAAAAAATATGCAATTCTTTTTTAGTATTCCAATTTCAATTAGACCTGAAATTACCCTGATATTTAATGGTGTAGTGGTACAGGTGTCGTGGTAATGATTCACACTACGTGTAATAGATATGATTGAGGTATGATATCCATGAATAGCTTGTAAATTTCGGGTGAATCAATTTGCTATGAAAGTTTGCTACAATGGGGATGGATAAGTTTTAGTTTGAAACACTGTTTAGATGATCGATTGATTGTGAAGTGCCTTGCATGATTCTTTATAAAACTGTTTGTTACAATATTTTCGTATAGCAAGTAATCGAGATTATTTTTGCTCATTAATAAAGTTAAACTCTTTGAAAAAAAAAAATTGCCTTGTCAAATTACTAAAGCAATATCCTGTATATACAGTTGACAATTCTCGATCATATATGATTAATTGGATAACATACGTGAAACACAATACAGCTATTACTGATTGAATTTCACAGGAATGAATGATTGATAGTTCAAAAGATCGAATGTTGAATTAAACACCTGAAATGACATTGTTATAAATTAGATGGAGATATGTGAAAGTTAATTAAGAACATGCATATGAAATTGATGTTTTACGATTTTAAAAATAATTTTTAAATTTTGGAATATTATTGATTGATAACGAGCGAAACATCTAGCCTAGAAGATTGATGATTAAAAAATAATCCAAAATATGATTTATCCATTGCTTTCTGCTTGTAAATATCACTGAAAAAAAAAAGTGTAGTTTTCCCTTTTAAAAAATTTCAGAATATAATTTTAGAAATACTTTTTAAAAAAATTAGTAATATTAAGTTAAAATGAATTGTTATGATTTAATTTTTTGGAAAATTTAATTTTCTTTTTATAATTTTTTATTTTTTAATTGATAAAAAGTAATGTATTTTGTAGCAAAAAATTTTTCCTCTTAATAATTTCAAATATTTTGAAGTTATTAATTTTTTCAAATCAATTGATAATTGATTTATCAATACTAAAATGTATTTGAAAAAGTACACAAAAAAAATTTTTTCTAATATTTGTCTAATTTTTGAATAATTCATTAAAGTAATCCTTAAAGAATGAGAATTGTTGATCGTTTCCAATTAAGTACTTTTATAGTTTCACAGTAATTATTCCATTTTTTTGTAATATAAAGCTCATTTTGATGTGTTTTATTTTAAACGAACTTAAGCTTAGGCTTACGTTTAAGCTTGATGATTCTTGGGTTTCAGGTAAGAAGTATTTCTAACTTTTTTTTTTCAGGAACTAAGTATGATAGAACAGTTACAACTTCGACTACATATAAAGCTGCTACGATTGCTGGAAGAAGTTCATCATCGATAATTGCTCCTTCCGGTGGAAT
Source organism: Madathamugadia hiepei (assembly GCA_013365335.1). Taxonomy (NCBI): domain Eukaryota; kingdom Metazoa; phylum Nematoda; class Chromadorea; order Rhabditida; family Onchocercidae; genus Madathamugadia; species Madathamugadia hiepei. The sequence continues at coordinate 9,322 of JABVXS010001101.1, read as the reverse complement.
AAAAACTGATGGTAACCGTGTTGTTGCTATGTCTAATGCTCGGGCATTAACCACTGGCCTAGGGATCAATTTACAAGTAAGTGATTTCAATCATATATATATATATATATATATGATTGAAACTCATATATATATATATATATGAGTGATAATATCGATTGATTTTTCATCTGCTTGCTTTTGTATTAGTGAATTTAATTACCGTTAAATCAATTATCGTATTTCATCTTAGACTGACAGACCCAAATATTACACACTGAACCTTCCTCCTAATTGTTTAATTTATAAATTGCTTCTTTGATCCATTAATATTACAGTTATATTTCCTTTCATCATTTTAAAATTTGGTAATGCTTATAGTAGAAGAATAGATAAATGATAATTTCGTGCCTTTAATAGATTTTAGAAATTCAATTTTATAATTTTATTCATACGTCCTAAACAAGAGATATATATTCAGTTATGTTAGTTTTAAATCACTTGTTAATTATCATTAATGAATTTCCAGCAGTACTACTAATATTCGTTGTATATTGTAATGTGTTATAATGAAGATGTGTTTTTTGTATCATTCTTTCAAGTTATTGTCTACGGTATGCTAAGTAATTTTTATTGCAGGAAATTCAAAATGACAATTGTGTACGACATATCACTGCAACAGATGTGAGATGTTATAGTGTGGCAATCGATAAAGAAAGCGATAAATTAGGAAAACCGAAGAAAGGATCAAAACAACGTTCAAATGATGGCCCAAAATACAAAGATATACCATTAACGAATATGAGAGAAACAATTGCTAAACGTTTATCGTTTAGTAAACAGACTATACCACATTATTACCTTACTTCCGAAATTAAAATGGATGAATTGTTAAAGTTAGTCGTACATTTATTTTCTTTTCTTCTTTGATTTCATTGTTTTTTCCTAATCAAAATTGAAAATTCAATTTATTTGTGCTTAGCCACTGAACAGTTTCACTTATATTCGAGAATTTTCCTTTTATTGATATATGTTCGTTGTGTGTGTGATGTGTGTGTTGTTGTGTGTGTTTTAAGTCTTTTTGTTTCTAGCTTGTAGTTATTAAGTCATAACGAATTTGTTGCATTGAAAATGTTTTTTTGAAATAATCACTTCACATCTTCTTAATATTCATAACGACGAGCTTCACAATGAATTATGAAATTATTGAAAATTTATTGCAGGATGCGAACGAATTTAAATGTTGACCTGAAAGATCAGGGTGTTAAAATATCCATAAATGATTTAGTTATTAAAGCATGTGCATTAGCTTGCTTGAACGTACCGGAAGTCAATAGCTTCTTCATGGAGAAAGAGAAAGTTATCCGTCAAAATCTGACCGCAGATATTTCTGTTGCTGTAAAGACAGAAACGGGCCTTATAACACCCATCGTTCACAATGCTGATGTTAAAGTTAGTTACTTTCAAAATTTGGCGTAAATTTTTCAAAGTTTCCATTGAAACCGAATTGATGAAATTGAAGAATTTGTCAGTTGTTTCTTGTTGTGTAACATCTTGTTACATTATAGAATATAACGGAAATCAGTGCCGAAATTAAGCAATTAATAGAAAAGGCGAACAAAAACAAATTGAAACCAAACGAATATATGGTATGTTTCCTTTTAAAATGTCATTCTGAAATAACAATCAGTGTCACGAAATTTCCAATAATTTGTAATACTGTGGAAATTAGTTGTAACAAATATGCAAATTCGTAGTTTAGAAAATTTTTTTGATTTTTTAGTTTTATACACCCTTCATATGATTGAAAACTGGCACGACACATTTTTAATTACTTTTTTTTTATTCTGAATGCTTTTTTATTTTTATCAAATTCATTTTATGTTCAGGGTGGTACATTTACAGTATCAAATTTGGGAATGTTCGGTAGCATACGTCACTTTACAGCAATTATAAACCCACCACAGTCATGCATTCTGGCTGTGGGTGGTTCAGAGCGTAAAGTTGTACCTGATGATGCGAACGGGTAATTTTCTTTCTACAAAACAAAAAACACTACCAAATTTGACATTTCCATTCTTTTGTTTTCAATATTTGGCAGTTTTCAGGGACGGTTATCGATTACCTTGGTGCTTTACTTCAAATTTAATTACTTCTATATATGATTGCATTCCTTCTAAACATCTTTCAACACTAAAATCATTAATTTTAGGTTCAAAATTATAACAACAATGCTTGTAACGATGTCTTGTGATCATCGTGTTGTTGATGGCGCCGTTGGTGCAATGTGGCTAAAACATTTCAAAGAATATATGGAAAAACCACGAACCATGCTATCGTAATTTGCATTAATAAATTTAAATTCATGTAATAAATTTTTGGCATTATAATCCTTGCTTCTTTTGTCCATTTATTATTTTTCATTTAAATTTTAAAAGTATTGAAAACTTAATTTTTATTTACATTTAATTATTTTTGGATGCTTTTTTAACTCCAAATGTTCCGGTTTAGTAAAGGACTTCAGATAATTTCGGGATGAATCAGTGAATTAATTTGAATTCGCACACTTTGTGCTTCGGTGCATTTTATACCACTGCTTTTAATAATTGTAATAGATCGCTTTAATAGAATTCACATTTTGAATTAAAGCTATCACTGATGTATTTTACATCAAGAAAAATTAAAGATGATGGTCTCTCTGGATATAATAACTGTAAAATACAACAGAGTCAGTTGGCGAATCAAAGATTAATTGTTGAATGTCATATGGCGATACATGATGACCTTCAAGGTCACATCCTGATATCGTAATCGGTTGTGTATTTTCATTTATTTTCATCATAATCTAAGAAGAAAATAGAGGCAAACAGTGAAATGAAAAATTTTATAAAAGGAATTTCAAGCTTTCCTTCTTTTCAAACCATTTTACTTAATGTAATAAACAGAGAGGCATAATTTTATAACTCTGCCCTTTCCTAAACAAATGCAATTCGTTGTATTTACCCTTTTTTTTCTCTCTCTAAATGATACGAATTCTCCCAATCAATTCAATGATAATTATTGACAGAATCTTTCAATTCTATTGTATTTTCACAGGTCGATTGTGTTTTTTTTTCTTTTTTTGTACTAAAATTATTACAAACCCGATATTCAAATGGGTAAACACCAATTTCCACTTGACCAAGCATTCGACTGCTATATTGTTGACTATGTGTAAAATTGGTACAAAATATATTTTCATCATCAAGTCCATTACGTTTTGCGTAAAGTATCTGAAATAATTTTTCCTCCCAGTTGATCAGCTTCATGGATATTAATCGATGACATACCATTAAATTTTTTATTTTATATGAAAATTAACGGAATACTTACACCTGATTTATAGTTAACCGTTACTTCCAGTCCTATTATTCCGTTCTGATCCGCTAATCGGACAACTACTGTGCTGTTCTTCTCCGCATAATAATTAATAAAACATCTATAGTGAATTAATTTAAACGGATTAATAACACGATGGTTTATACCAATTATCTAAAAAATTCTTCTGTAAAAATTAGTAAATAAATTGAAAAGGTTGGATATTTTGAGGATAAAAAAATATTACTATTCCTTCTCAAATTGTCGAAAAATCATTTGAACAAAAGGAATTTAATAAATTCTTTTTTCAGTAGTATTTTTTAACAAAATTTAATAATATTTAACGCAAATACAGCGGATATGGGTTGTACTGCCAAAGTTGCTTCAAATCCTTCCGTATTAGTTTCTGTGTGTGTGAATTTGGTAATGGTTGGAATTTGATGAACACAGTCAGTTATTGTGGCAACCAAAAATTCATTATCGAATAACTGAAAAGAATTTTACCGAATAGAGAAGAACAATTAATTACAAATGGAAAAAGCTGAATGACTTATTAGTATACTACGTGTTTCAAAAAATACAAACCATTATTCCTATTTTTGCGAATATTATTACAAAATAATAATTTCGTGCGTAGGCGTTATTCGTGAAAACAGCAGAAACATGTGCATCAGTACTTGCGCATCGCAATATGTACTAGAGATTAACAAACAATTAAAGTTTCATTAATTTAATTAGCTAAACTCAAAAAAATACAGTAGCCCCGAATTTTTATGTAAAAAAATTTTCAATAAATTAAATCAATTTTTCTTTAAAAAGAAAAATTTACTTTGGATTCGCCAGGAATAACTTTAAATTGAAATATTAGGTTTTTATCGTCATCAAGAAAATCGAATGTAATTCTGCAAAGGAAAATATAAATCTTACAATAAACAATATTCCGTCATAGTTTCATCTAATTCACATTTCAGATGGCAGCATTCTGATTCACATTTCAGATGGCAGCATTCTGATTCACATTTCAGACGGCAGCATTCTGATTCATTTTCAGGTGGTAGCTTTGTTAGATACTTACACGGATTTCTCATGATCCCAAAGAGACCATGAATATGACTTATGCTTCATGCGTATCTTCACGGATTCATTGTATCGCAACGCGTCAAACCCCAGCACATGCTAGAACGAATAACTTGCAAATACAGTCCTTAAGGAGCGGGAAATGTTTCAGCATAAACTGTAAACTTTGAGCCGTATCGAGAATATCGGTAATGGATCATGAAAGCTGAATTTATCAATTTTCCTTCAGAAATTCTTTAATACTTTCATCTTAAAAACTCGGATCAAATGATCACCGTTTCAGTTTTGCAAATTGTATTTTAATGTCTGACCCCTTTTGGTTGTTTTTGAGTGTAGTAATACTGCGGGTATGCACTTCTGTCCAAAACAGAATGCAATTCATCCATTATTACATTCTTCGTAGCGAAGAACCAAAGCCAGAAAATTACCAAAGTAATCCTGAAGAGTTATTTCATTCATTGCAAATAAATTGAAATTTGTTTGAAATTATATTTCGTCAAAGGAAAATCATGTAAAAAAAGAAAATTCCAGAAAATTCTCTTTAGTATATTAATGGAAATGAGAAATTCTTCATGGCATGCATGAATTGATTGAACTAAAATATGAATGTAAAATAAAAAAATTTCATTTCTTTCCTATCGAAATGATATCAATCAACTATCTAACATCAAATCCTTTTTTGTCTGGAATATTACACATCCGTAACAAAGCCTTTGTTTGGAAAAATTTTAATGCAAGCCCTTGTTAATCACAGAGAATATAAGTCTTTTGTTAATCACAAAAAATATAAATCTTTGTTACAAAAATTCGAATCTTTGTTTGTCAACTACCAGGTGCAGTGATACATGTAATGGCACTTATATAAAGCAGGCAGTATATATAAACCAAGCAAATTATCCTCAAAATCTCATTCTGCAAACGACCGTCTCAGATTCGATACCATATGCTACTTCAAGTCTGTCTTGACTTCCTACGTAGCATTTATTCTAACGCCATGAAGCCCTGCCTTTTTTTTTTCATTGCACATATTATTCTGAGGTTAAATATTAAATTATCTGACAATGAATTCTTATTTCACGACAATTTCCTCAATATTCCAAAATTCCCAAATAATTGAAGTGTGAAATTTCTCTAGAATTAAGTAAAAAGAAAAAGAAAATATATTTCAAAGAAAAAAATTTCGGTTAGAACACAAATGTGAAATTTAATTAATCCAAAAACATAATTCAATTGCAAAATATTCGAGCATTTTATGGTGTCACAGTGAAATTTATTTCGGCTACATTTGAATTTGGTTGTAAATTGTTGAGAGTAGCGTAAAGTAGCTCAATATAATCAATTACTTCCTCAGTGTCTTTCTTATCTCTTATTTATTTTTTCCACATTCATAGAAATTTCGGAAAAGCCTTTCCTATTCTCAAATTTGCTACGCCGAAGGAAAATTTATAACTGCCGCACCGATTCATTCTCAATTTCATTAAACTTATGTATTGTCTAATTGCCCTCCTTTTGTTTCAGCCAATGAACAACAACGATCCTAGTGATATTTTATCAACAAATCCGTTTATGTATCAATCATTTGTTGCATGCGTGCAAAGTGACCAATGAATGACCAGACTGCTGGCTAGCTACTGCTGTATACAATAATCATTTCATTTTCGGGTGATGCATTTCACGAAAACTACGCACCTCATATTCGTTTCTTATTTTGTCCAAGTGACGTTTTTAACAATGCGACTTCTTTTTATACTGTCAATATCTATGGAAATTATCATTTAATGCAAATTAATATCTTCATTGTTCTTTATGCAAATTAATATCTTCATTGTTCTTTATGCAAATTAATATCATCGTTGTTTGTTATGGAAATTAATATCATCGTTGCTTGTTAAGCATGAATCCTTTGTGGCTTTTTTGAAACTATTACTTTGTTTAGCAATTTTGTGTAAAGTTTTCCTTCCACTTCAATCAATTTAAAAGGAACAAGATTCATCGATATCTCCGAGTAACAGAATTGTTTACAGAAATTATGTATACATCAACTGAACAAATATTCCTATTGACTTCCACGTCGTACCCATTCATGTACCCCGCCATTTCTGTTCCATTAAAAAATGTAAAAAAAAAAACCTAAGCTTGCTCAACAGAAATACGGAAGAATACAAGATGACACATTATGGATTACCCATAGTGCAGTGGGTAATCCGCATGTGGAGAGATTGATAAGATACACATACATAGAAGGGTTCAATGCCCAGTTATGTTATCACCGACGACAGACCTTTGCGACAGGTTGGTGGGGCAACACGATAGTCGCAAGAAGAATGAAATGCAACAGTTTCAAATACCTTGGCTCAACGATCTTCGACAATGGCCGTATGAAAGAAGAAATATAAGCCACCTAGATGAAATGGGCAGTAAGTATTGTCCTGAGTCCAAAACACAATGACAAGGGAAATGCAACACAACAACAACTTGCATCTATGGAGCCGGACGTATGAAGACAATGCTCCACTGAAGCGGACCCTGCAACTAAGCGGGATGGATAAACGCTAAGGAAAAAAAAAATAATGAATAATACTATCATCAGATTAATTAATCATTTTTTATTGAATAAGAAGAAAAAATAAATCGGTGATTAAAAAAATATTTACACCAAATGTATAATTTTAATTTTTCAACAAAACAAAATTTAGTTCAGTTGAGAATCTCCAAAGGAAACATATCATTAGCATAAAACCTGTCTGTGGAATCAGTAACAAAATGATTTAGGGAAGGTCGAAAAATAGCATTTCTCCTTCCGTCTTCATATCTTAGATGGTCCAGAATTTTTACATTTCCATTCAGCAATTTTTTCAAAAGTACCGAAAAGAATCGTAGAATGAGAGTTAACAACAAAATCAACTTGAAAAGGGAATATTTGAATAATGAAAACAAAAAACTTATTTTCTGATTCATAATTCATGGTTAAATGATTTATTATTCCTTTTCCGTCTCTTTTTTCCATAGTTTTGAAGTCATTTTTTTCGAAATAAATGTTATGTTAAAATATTCTGTGTACCACGAAATTTGGTAAATGAATTTCAATTTTTAACGGAAATATTTTTTTCTCCAAAATCATAATTTTATTGAAAAATGATTTATATAAATAATTTTTTTGAACTGAAAAGAAAATTAGCTCACTTAAATATTTCTTAATTTATTTGTACAATCATTTAATTTATTAATTCATTCATTTAAAATTAGTGTTTGAAAAAAACTTCAAGTTAGAAGAGGGAACATAGGAAATATATATCTGTTTATCCACGGAAAATGCTTAGCAACCGGAAAACTTATTGTTAAATTTTTAAGTGATTAAAATACACTTTTATAATGATGACATTCTTATGTGGCAAAATTATGTCAGAGAAATTTTAAAGACAAAAGAGCTAATTAAAGTAAAGGAGGGAAAGAAAGAAAAAAAATGAACAAATTCGTTCATCTTTTTCGTTATCCAAGCCATTTGCCGACTTCTATCATTATAAAATTTTCTTTTTTGAAAAATTAAAAACAAAGTAATCTTACTTTTTATTTTGAATAATTGTAAAACACATTGATTTATCAAGAATTTAATGTCAAAATTTATATTAGCTATCAATAATTATTTCGATAAATTCATTTTTGTTGAAGAACAACGATGATCAATAAGAGTTCGTTGATAAGGTTTGACAAAAAGTAAGAAGTGTTTTTTTGTATATTTGACAAGATTAATTTATTGGTGAAAATTTGAACTGATTCAATTCTTTCTGCGGAAAATTTTGCCAAGCAAACTTTTTTTACTGGAACTTTGCAATTGACAAGCATTTTTAAAAAATCGCTAATATTTTTTCCAATTCCATTTCATTTCTGTTCATTTGAGTTCAGCTCTGTTTGGCTTGAACTAATTTAATTCAATTCAGTGCAGTTGGATTCAATTCAATCCACTTCGGTTCATTTCAATTCAATTTCCATTTCCCATAATCGTTCTTCATTTTCTTTCTCATTTCAATTCATTTCATTTGTCGAGTTTCGAAAGAAACAGCGTGAGCAAAAACAAGCTCTCTTCCCATTGCTTTTTTTTCATTTCAAATCAGATGTACATTTGCTTTTATGTGTTAATAGTAGATCTAATTCAAATCTGCAAGTGACTGTTTCACAGTTATCAGTTATTAAGTTATTCAAATCTTATGATATTCAAGTCCAGTTTTTCATTTTAAATAAATTTTTTTTTTCATTTCTTTACCAGTAAATTTGATAATTAAAAAAACAAAAACGAATTGAAAGTGAGAAATATAGAAATATCAATTAATAACGAAGTCGATGGCACCATCGAGTTGAAATGAATGCCGAACGATGCTGAATCTCTTTGACTGTTTTCGGTGTCCAAGGTGTGGGAGTTGCAATTATTACCTTCCAACGAGGTTGTTCCTACCTCCGTGGGAATCATCAACTCATATTGGTTACATTCTAATTTATTTTTTGAAATACTAAGCTGAAAAAAAATTGATGAAATTAAAATTACCAAGCAATGCGAAACATACATATTTTGTTTATAAACATTTATTTCACAGCTTTATTAATTTCCAAAATATTCCGATAAGTGATTTATTTCGACTTATCTTACTTTCTCTCTCTCTTCTTTTACCACTTTTTCTATTTTCACAAAAATTTTTAATTTCCAAAGTTATCTATTCATTCAAATTTACTAGATTTTTTTTTGCTTCAAGTTGAACTATCCAAAATAATTCACATATAATGATTTCAATTGATATTCAATTATTTCATTCATTATTCATTATCGGCCATCAGTTCTATTACTTTAGCGATTTGATGAATGAAGGATCTGTATGAAGCACGCTCCTGAGCGATTCGTTTTATTTCAGCCAAGTTC
>JABVXS010001100.1:0-18646 GCA_013365335.1 Madathamugadia hiepei | reverse complement strand
CTGTCTACTGGATGATAGACAGTATTGATATCTCTATCCAGATATGACTCATCAAGTATTCGATAATTCGTATCACTGTCTACTGGAAGTTAAACAGTATTGATATCTCTATCCTGATATCACTCATCAAGCATTCGATAATTCGTAATAGACAAAGCCAACTCTTAACAGAAAATGAATCTAAATTATCCATATTTTCTATACACTGCTGTTAATCTAACCATACTCAGATCGCGTACAAAAAAATCAACTGATTTAAATTTCTTTATTCAACTGAGAAACATGAAACAAGCACGAATAAAGAAAGCGGTTCCCAGACATACCATAATAGATAACACAATAATTGCAACAAAGAGGTAAACAAACGTTTCAAGATAATGCTGATTCGATGCAAATCATGATCATTACTGTTGCAATCGATGAATGTCCAAAACACAAATTTAATTAAAGTGAAGACATTGGGACTGTGAATGTAAAAAAAAAACAATCAAAGTTGCCATTTCCGATAAATTCATCCAAATACGCTGTTTCTTCGGGAATGGGCGAAAATTTCTGCTCAAACATTACTGAGAAGTCCTAGAAACTCTGAAAACGAAAATTTTGAACAAACGTAACAAGTCGATATTTTTTATTGCTCTGGTAAATTATTTAAGATAGAATAGTAACTGTCCTTAACGGCGAACCTCGCTTCTGTCTCGTCGTGTGGAGACTGTACAAATGAGTGCATGGTGTTACGTATGATTTCATATAATCTTTCTTTGATCGATCAGCGATAGAATCAATTATTGAAATAATTTTCTCTTCGATTTTCACGGCAGTCGAATCGCTCTGTTTCATTACATACAGCTCATCTACCTTATCTTCACCACCAATCCTTCTGAATAATTCACTGCAACCTTTCACTAGCGATTCTGTAGCTTGTTTCTTAGTCTCGCCATTTGCACTTTCAAAAAATTCGAAAATTTTGGACTGAATTTCTTCACGACTTTTCCCTGCAGTGAAACAAGAGCAATAAAATGTAACAGATGATAATACTAAATTCTACAAATTACTTTGAAATTCATTGCGACAAATTTACGACAGAAATGACTCGAAGCAACTAGGTAACTGGTGAATTCGTATAAATTATCTACTGCTTAAATCAGGAAAAAATGAAATATTGCTAATCCACTTCAGAAACAAACTAACCTTCAGATTTCATTTTATTGATTTCTCCCTTCTGCGTCTCAGAAAGCCACTTCAAATGGGTACGGAAATAATGTGCTAGCGTGCGTTCACTTCGAATATCATGATTATGAATGAAAATAGGCTGGCAAATCACTCCATATTCTCTTGCTTCTGCTCTCTTTTCCTCATCTTCAATGTCATCAATCATTGTGTTCATCTTGATCGTAATTTCATCGTCAAGGGCAGCTGACTTTCTAAGTTTCTTCAGAATTCCTACCTTTTCGTCCCCAAAAAAACGCGCAAACACCTCATCACAAGAGTCACGGAGGAGTTCAGCCGTTTCGTTCCTAGCCTCCACGTTTAAACTTTCATAGTATTGAAAAATTTTCTTCTGCATATCTGCTCTCGACTTTCCTTCTTCCTTCATTTGCCTCATTTCATCTTTTTGTGCATCCGTAAGCCAACTTAAATGAGTCTGGAAGTATTCATCCAATCTGTGCTCATGATGATCTCGCTTTTGTCGATCTCCGTAAATTCTACGACATGCAGGGCCATATTCATCAATTTTTTTCTTCATTTTTTCATCAGTGACAAGTTTCAACAAATCATCCACTTTGGCACTAAGCTCCTCATAATTCACACCTGAATCTTTCATCTGCTTCAATTCAGCCATCTTTTCAACACCGACAATTTGCTTCAGCAATTCGTTGCAACCTCCTCGAAGTTTCTCGCTGGCACCCTTCTTTTGATCGTCAGCAAGACCTTCGTAGTATTGAAAAATTTTCTTCTGCATATCTGCTCTCGACTTTCCTTCTTCCTTCATTTGCCTCATTTCATCTTTTTGTGCATCCGTAAGCCAACTTAAATGAGTCTGGAAGTATTCATCCAATGTATGACCATGCTGATCTCGCTTGTCTCGAATCTTGGACTCGTTGTTGACCAGAGGAAGTTGTCGAACTTTTGAACGTTGTTTGTGATGTTCGTTACAAATTCCGTTGTTACCTTCATTGCTACACTCGTGTTCGCAAACTTCCAGATTTTTATTTGCTGCCTTCTGTTTTTCCGGTGATAAGCGCTTGATGTGTTCTCGTACCTAGATTATAATACTTTTTATATGGGATGAATTATTTATGAGATATCGGCTGAATATGAGTGGCCGTTTTGAGGAAAATCCGGTGGTCTTATTTTTTTTGAATTTTTTAAAATCATTTCAAAACAAAATATATTTGGATTTTTCAGTCTTCGTTGCCAGGAATCGCAATTTACGGTACCTTACAAATGTATGCAGAGTAATCATTATTATATAAATTTTCCAGTTCGGTTCTTTCTTCAAGTGATGAGACGTTCTCAAGGCATACATAGCATGTTTTTCTGGTTTTTTCAGTGGCTTGTAGTTGTTTGTTAGTTTCCATATTCCCGGTGTAGAAAAATAATCTGAAGAAGGTTATGCATATCTGTGTTTTTTACAGGCCGATCTCTTGAAACTAAAATTAAAAATTTCGGTGTCTCAAAAGTTTAGTTTAAAGCTTATGGATACGGCGCACGTTACGCTGCGGTAAAAAAATTTTTGAGTTATGCGAATACCAATTTGTTCCGTTACCAATGATTCTCTTATGCTTTATAATTTTTTTTTGATTCAACATTACGATGATTTTCGCAATGTAATCTACAGAAATTAGCTTCTGTAATATTTTTCGTATTCTAAATGCTATACTTTTGTTTAATTGCAGACAGCGGTTCGCTGTTTTCTTTTGTCTGCCTCATGTCTGCTTTCTGTTCAGATGTAAGCCATCGGGGATGTTTCTCCATTATGACATCAATATCACGCCTCGATCGACCAATCTGTTTTTTATATACACCATCACATATCTGTAAAAATATCAGATTTAAAAAATTTGAAATGAAAGTTTTCAAAATATGCTTCGCATACCATTGCTAATAATAAGAATCAGAGATATCCACGAATAAAAATGGATTGAAGAAGCAGGGCGAATTATACTACAAATGAAAACCAACTGTTTGTCACTACAGGTGTTTCTGGTTACCGTATACTGGATGGGGGAAAATATTGTTCTCACTTCAGCAGTATTTTGAAAATGCTTTACAATTTCCGCCATGTTATTGCCTAACTGTATGAATGGTATTATGACTGTATGAATTTAGTCTCATTTCTGCTACTGCTTAAGGTTGGTGACAATTATTTATATCAGTAAAATTGCGAAATAGAAGCTTCACTGTCTTAGTGCTCGCTATAGATGAAATTAATAAAGTTTGTAGTACTAAATTCATTTTAAAAATAAGAAATTGTTCAATGTGCAATTTTACGATAACTCATAGTACTTGCTTTGTGAAAGATATCAGAGTTAAAATATCGTATGAAAGTCTATAAATGCCGGAAAAATGAAAAAAAAAAGATTTCTTTTCAAAAAACAAAAATGAACCTTAAAAAATTTATGTGTCTTGTTTCGAAGTTCTTGTGGTTGCCGATTCAAAATTTTGGCAATAATTTTTTCATGTTCATCGTGGCTTGTTTCATCGTTAGCGGCTTCCAAATTTTCAATTTCATCTTTACTTGCCAAGCCCGCAAAATATTTTTTACATTTCCCCTAAAAATTGAGAATAGGTTATGCCTGATACTTCCGATGAATTTACTTGACATTATTTTCAATTATAAAAGATACTTTTGCAAAACGAAAAAGTTTCTTTTATCCATTTTTGTCACAGCTGGAGAGATATGAATGCAGAGGTATGAAAGAGTTAAATGGGGAATGAAGATAAATTTGAAATCGGACAACGGCTTTCAAATAGAATAACCATTACTGTGTCCGTTTACGTATACCTTGTAATCGCTTATGAGTTCCTTTTGTATTCCTTCAGGTAGCCTGACAAAATGCCTATTAACTTTTTCGTGTATATCATCAAACGAAGACCCATTATTTCGCATCTGCTGCAATTCTTGTTTCTGTTCATCGGTCATCCATAATAGCCATTCGTTATAGTGCTCATCCACGTAACGCTTCCAGCGTTTGGGATTCATTGCTTTCGACCAGATTTCGTGACATAAAACTGGAAAAGGACCTTATCTGTATGAAATTTCCGATAGATAATTAATTGGATGTGACATTTCAGTGTCACAATGGTCGCTTAAAAATTTTTATGTATTAAATATAAACTTTCAATTTAATTAATTACCTTCAATATATTGTAATTTATTCTGTTGTTTCTTGGAAAGGTGCTTGAAATATCCATTAAGCAAAGAGTTGATGGCTAATCGATTTGCTCTCTGCAATTTATTTTAATTTAGAAACAATTATTTTTTGTTAGTGGCATTAAAGAAAGCTCGATTTATCCAGACTGGGCATAATTTGAGCATAGTATGATGCTCGAATTCAAGCCTTCCAATATTCATTTAGTCAAGTTTGACATGTAGAAACTCTTCATTTAAAAAAAAAGATCAGCGTTAATACAAATGAGTTCAAATTCAACAAAACCGATTATGTTAAAACAAAGAAGCGCATAAAATGACCATAATTCACTTTTATCGATTCTATTGAAAATTTCTATGGTTTCAAATTTCTGAATCTCAATTTAAATTTGCACCTAGAAACCGTTTATTAAAAAAAAAACAGGCATTTGACTCTAATGATCTAACAGTTCAATTTTCTGAAAACTTCCTACATGTTGCATCCATCGAATACATTTTGCTTTAAATTGAAAATCCAGTTCCTTTCCAATGGTTTCTGGATATGCCGAATAATGCTGTTCCACCTGCAAGAAATTACTGCTTTAAATATTCCACAACAAAACGAAGCATTATCGGTACCCAATTTCAAACGCGATATTTACCCGGCTTTTAAACTGCCATGATAGAAATGATAAATTAACAGAAAAGACACAATATTATTAATAAGCAGACAATAATTTCAAGAAATTTATAAAACTCAATAAACTAAAAGAAATATTTTGATTATCGATGTGTTACAGAAATGACCCTACTTCACGTTTGATGTTCTCTTCGTTGGACACATCAAATAACCGGTCACGTTGAAACGCCCAATTACGTGTATTTTGTTGTAAATTCAAACTGCGCAATATGTTGCAATCATCCTAGTAAATTTTAATTTTAAGTGAAAAAGGTCAATTAAGCAGACTTAATTTTGAATTATCAACCGAGCTTCGAGAAAATACCTGCCACATGTTGACCTGGTCTTGTTTGTTCTCTAGCAAGTGATTTTTATACTCTTCCAATTTTCCTTCGTATTCTCCTACGTCATTTTTGCTTCTAAGAGCCCGACTGTCCGTACCAACCTAAACGTTCCACTCACTGAATACGAAGTTTACAGTTACGCTTTATGCGGATACTTAATCTGAAGTTGATTTTTCGGCATTGCAAAATCGAAACATTCAAAAATAGCAAATCTTTTGTCCCACCTTCTCAATCCACTTCATACATTGTTTCTTGTATACTTCATTCCATTTATCTTTCTCTTCAGACGGCAATTTAGAGAAAAATTCCGATATTCTGTCCATGATTTTGCTCTTACGCATTCCGTCAGATTCCATCTAGTAAAAATTTTTTTAATTCTTTTTTCTTGCTTTTAAAAAAAAAAACTACTTGAAAATTTCTGAAATCCTTTATAAACACGGCCTGATCAAAAAGCTTATGGAAAGGTCAGAAAAACTTTATCTTTTTCTTGACTTTTTGATCATATTTTTTGAGCGTCGAGGAACATTTAGTTTATTGTTATACTCGAAAAGTTACTTGCAGATTAAGTTTGAACTTACCGTCCGAATTTCTCGCTTCTGTAATTCCGATAGCCAATTATGCAAGTTTCTCCTTTCTCTGTATTTCATCAATTTAACATTAATGATAAACTTAATCAATTAATGGGCTACTTATTTACAGCTGAATTGTTTAATCTGTTCGATGACTTATGTGTTCGACTAGTTCTTCTGCCCTTACTACCAAACACTGACTTAAAGTTCAATAAGGCAATCAAGAAAAATAATTCTGCCAGACAAATTTGTTCCAAACCTTGTGAACGCATCGTCGCTAACTTTTCCAATAGTTTTTGTAGCTTCCAATTTCATTTGCAAATGCTGTACCATTTTCGACATTCCCATCCTGTTTCCTATTGCATTTACTTTTTCCATGTCAAATGCGTTCGCATAATTCTGCTGAAAAATTGCTGTCTGATTGAAGAACTTTTCCCAATGTATGTTTCCTGGGCCTTAAATGCTGAACCTTTCTTATATGTTCAATTTATTGAACAGCAAGGACCTATCTGCGATTTATTTCTTCAACCAGACAAAAACTTACAGGTCTTGCAGTGGCACAAGTGAGTACCACAGTTATCCAAATCACGGACAGTTTCAGCATTGCCTTAATCTGTGACGGCTGAAAAATTTTTAAATCAACCAAAGTTAAAAACATGAAGCCGAAGAAAGATAGGCTACCGAAATGCTTGAGAATACCGATTAATTCAAACACGTTATTTCTGAATCCATGAAACCTTGTTACTTTGCATTTTTGCGATTTGGTTGATTAGATCATTGTTATGAGACAGTTTCTAATGATTTAAAAATATCCATAAATCACGCTACTGGTAAACTTCAGCTGTAAGCCCCAACTTTTATTCAGTTTACCACTGCTTCCTTGACCTCACGACAACAATGGACTAATTAATTTAAAGGCTGAATTGAATTACTCTACAAGAATGTAGTGGCACCAAGTAAAATTCTGAAGACTTCAAAAGAATGATTAGGAATAAAGGAAAACCGATGTTTACAGTATTCTATGAACCAGTTGTTAAATGATAGAATCGAAGAGTGATGCTGGAGGCATAAGTGATAGAAGAAATTGTAAAAGCCATCTTTGATGAGGTCACTCTTATTCATAAAGTGGACACACGAATACAATTCAATATTCCTCTTCTCACTTTTGTCTTCGCTTACCTCTTAACCTCCTATGTATATCTGAATGTATATCGTCTATGGATGGGTACTGGACCAGCAGTTGCTGCAATTGTGCAGCAACTGCTGCCCAATCGTCAGTGTTTAGGATGGACACGTCATCGTCCCATTTCTTCAGCGTTTTTCAGATCACTCTGAGATCATACCTCATTAGATCAACGCACGAGTTGCTTTCATCCGTAATTGCGAATTAAATGAAATAAACATTCAGAAGAAGGATGAGCTGTTTTAGAAATTCTTCAAATGATTCTGTAATTATTTATAGCTAGTTTTCCATATGAATTATCAACCAAAGAGTGTTCAGTAACAATCTGCTAGGATAAACAAGTTTTATTTCTGCTAATAAGAAAGTGCTAATTGATGATCTGAAATAGGCAATTTGAAAATCATTGTGAGTGTATTTACGAAGTATATTTCTTCTGATACAAAATGACTCGGAAGAATAAAAAGCATAGAATAATTCTGTCCAATTGCTAAATTGCAGTAAAAACTTTTTGAATTTCAGCGATCGATTAATTAACATCATTAAATGTAGGCTTTAGTCTACGACGAACATTTCCTCTCCTTATAATGTTTGGAACATTAAAAGCACACAGAAAGAAGTCAAGATACGTAGGTAAAACAAAAAAGGATATTGTACGCCTTGAACATTAAGCATTATCGGACCCTCGCGAATCAGCTTATATCGAGCTTTGAAGACGGAGCAATTCAATGGCGAGAAAAGAAAAGTTTCAAAGCAGATTTCTAGAATAGCTATGTTCGTTCCGGCAAATCATACGAAGTGAAAGAAAGAAATGGGTGTCCCTGGACCGGATGTAAGCATCGTTAATACGGTACAGGTCAAAGAATAAGAATGAATGCTATGGTAGAGAGATTTTCTCACAAGCCATTCCCGACGAACAATAAATGAATTTGTTATTCTATTCAGTTCTGTTTTAAAACTTTTCAGTAGTACCACCTGCTAGCAACTGCAGGAGATCAAAGTCATTTGTCTGCAGACACTTTGCATCTTGAAAACATTTAATTTTTTTCGTGAAACAAAAAAGCGAAGAACAAAATACAAAGTTCGTGGCTGCACAAGAAAGAGCGCAGTTGCTTCTCAAAATTTAAAAAAGAGCGCAATTGCTTTCCAAAATTTAAAAGCTTGGTTGAGAACAGTGGTAAATGTTCTTAAAATTTACAGAAAGCTACCAAAGCCACCAAAAGGGAGGAAATTGCAACGAAGTGAAATTACAATAAATAATTCAAAACGAATCATTGCAACTGTGAAACATTAAAATGATCGGATGAAACAAGAAAGGAAAAGAAAAGGATTCGAAGATGCGAAATGTCAACAGCAAGACAAATCGCTAATGCCTTCACCCCATAATGTTCTCACGACTAGCCATGTTAATGTAGCACTCATGTCATGCAGGATGGCATGGCTGCTTGTTATCAACGGATATTCTACCACATTTCAGGTGTGCTAAGATCTATTCCGTACCGCTAAGATCTATTCCCAGCTTATAGATAAGACTGTACAAATCGGTGCTTAGTTACAGTCTTCCTCGTTCTTCCATTTAATAAAAGGACAGGATCTCTCCTTCCAATCGAATCTATCGGCTGTTTTGAAAGTTAAATTTGGCGCCAAACATTTTATTCTTTGCATATTTTGGTTTTGTAAATAGTAGGATAGTTTGATTTGGCTTGATGCATCTTAATTAGGTTTCCATATTTTCAATCCTCACGATGGTTACAGGTGCATCGTCAAAAAACTTGCTATTCTAGTTAGGAGGCAGAAGCCTCATCCTCACTAATTAATGTTTTTCTTCTCAAATTCCGATCCTTCTTCCCAGCACATCTTTATTCAGACCATCACACATGAAGCAGGATTGTGCAGAGAGCTGGTGCAAAACGATTTTGTTTGATACCTTAATTTAGACGAAGGAGGTAAGAAAAAACTTTGCCGGAACAATGAATTGCGATGGTTTCGAGAATTACCCACTTGATTAGTTCTGTAAAATAACAACGTTCGATGGAATTTAGTGCATGCCAGCTCAAAAATAAGAACCCTGTTTTCTGATGGGATTCAAGCAAAAACGATGTTGATCAAAATTTAAAAATTATTTGTGCCTAATTTCATCAATTCTTCAAAACTTGGAAATAATTAAATGAGGGCATTCCCTTTCTATGCTTTTCAGCCACCTTTCAAGCGATTCTACGTTAACTATTTTGAGGTAACCGTGATATTTTAGAGTGCAAAAGAAATTTAATGTATGTTTGTAATCAAATGCGATAGTCGAGTAAGCAAAAACAATGCAGTAATCTCTTCATTTGCTGAAATCTGTTCCGCCATTAGTTGTTTATGCTAAAATTCCCAGTTTCATAGAAACGGTTCACAATCAAATACGATTGAAAAACATATATTATTCCACTCGTTTGAAGACGTAGCGTGATTTCTGCCTGTTTCTTCAGGGTATTTCAATGCAATCTCAAGCTGAACTTCTTAATGACTCCAATAAATATTATAATCCAGCATCCCTCAGACGCAATAAAGTGAACGAAAATACATGCCAAATAATTAGAATGGTATAAAACAAAGCAACAGTTTATCATTTAACCATAAATTTGATTCAATCGGTAAAAGAACATCACAGATAAATTATTCAAGAAAATATACATAGGAGAAATATGAACTGAAATCCATGTTCAATTTCAATGATTCAACATTTCTATGCGAAAAATTCAAATGATCACTGCGTTTGTTACAAAGAGAAAAATGAGAAAAGTTAAATGGGTATGGAGACGGAATCTCATATTCAAAGAGCGGAATCGCATTCAAGATTCAACCATTAATAATGGCAGCGTTAAATAAACGGCACATTAAACTTTGTAAGTAATACAAGATCTCTGCTGCTTCCTGGTCCTTTCATACCTATACTTCGAAAAAGAAGCTGACAATTATCGAAAATTTGACGATCCGTAAGTGATAACAATAAAAAATTAAATGACACCTAGCCGGATTTTGGTCTCGAACTAGTACCTTTAAATTGAAGGGGCAATATTCTTATTTAACCACCGATTGAGTTCATATGCTTGCTGTTGTTCGTCACATATTTCGGTCATCCTTCTCAAAAGGCCAGCTGTCTGACATAGCGGGAGCTCCCTTCAGAAAAAAATACAGATCTCCACCAAACACACTAAATCAACAAGAGACAATCTGCAAGCAGGATGAATCGTCCAACTTGCTTCATATTACATGGTAGGAAGGTACCAAGAAGAAAATCTGCATCAAATTTTCCTTTAGGAATCGAACTAAGCAAACCAGACTAAATAATGAAGTGAAGCTTGATTTTTCATAAACATTTCTTCTTTCGTTCTCAAACGGCAGAGTTAGTAAACAGTAACAATGGTCGTAAACAGTGAATTCAAAGTACAGTCATACAACTCTTTGGAATATCCGAAATGAAATATGATTTTTGTAAAAACACGTAAAATTTCACGCACGCCAACAAGCACTCAAGCAACCATTTGCGCATTCTTTGTTGTCGTAGATGAAGGCGAACATCGCCGTGGCGGTGGCAAATCCAGCACCGAATTTGAGGTATTCCAACTGAATGTAAATATAGTAGAGCATCAATAGCTGTGGAATGGAGGAAATATGGAAATTTAAGGATATTTTTATCGAATTCTTGAAATCTCGAGATTTGTTTTAAACAAGCATGCACTCCTCACTCACTGGCATCAGCGGACAAATATATCCTTTTTGCGACTTCTCATTGTCTTCGACGGCTCGTCCTACTCTGCAAAGTTTAAACTGTGCGGGACAGCTACAAAAGACAATGTGATTGATTGGCACTTCTTGTCTGCTTGAGGGCTTTCATTACCAAAAGTCTTCGTGAGAACTTTTGTCCAACATTACAGACATATTCCAAATACCCTGTCATCTCTTCCAAAGAAAGATTTTGCATTCCATAATAAGATAGCCACAATTCTATGGCATAGAAAATTTACACTCGGCTGCAATTGCCTTTTGCGTTAGCTCTTGCTGTATGGTACGAACTTGCCCATACAATCTCTTCTTCCTATTCTTAATCACCGACAAAGATATGGCGACGAGGCAGTAAGGGACTTCCTGGCAAAACAATTTCAAAACACCATAGCATTACCGTAGCAAGTGAAAGGAAGGACGTCAGACTTAAAAACTACACCAGTCTGGAGACATTCGGATGGCACTCACCATTACATTGAATTGCTATAATAAGTACAGGAACACCTGCAGGTTTAAGTGGAGCTAGAACTGCAATATCGAGTCAAATCATCCAAACAGTCATCGCAGGTTGGTAAAGAATCAACATCACTGATAATGATTCAAAAAAACGATTGGCCATCGAAACATGAAGAAAAATACAAACGTTTACCTCATCTGATTCCGAACTGCAGCATACGGTGAATAGTAATAGCATGATGGTGGTGAAAGGTTTGGTGTATGAAGTTCTTGATGATATACCGGTGTCCAGCTAGTGGATGGTCGTGTCTTGCATATAGCCAATGTTGGAGAATCGTAAGTGGTAGAGGTGAAATGTGGTGAAGTTGTTATCAAGACAGATGACGAAAGTTCCTGACATGAGGATGGTCTTTGTAACTCGAAATCACCTGTTGTGGAATCGCCCAGAATGGCACTGAATGAGGATAGTATCGGGTTGGATACAGAAGGTACACTAAATCGAGCATTGGAAGTTGGGTTTGCATTAGTCGCTAACTGTGCGCAAGAGCCTGAAAGAAAGCTTGATCAATAAGTAAAATAATTTCAGTATTTTATTTTATCGAGTTTAGAAAGCTCTGTCAATGACCTATCAAGAACTTGATTATGTTTTGAAAAATTCCAACTAGCCTTGCTGATGCTCTTGCCACAGAGCTCTCATCATTGGGTATTGCCGGATGCGGCTATTCAGGGTCATTTCTTCCTGCTCACTGTTACATGAGTGTTTCGGTGACAACGAATCTTTCGGCACACTATTCGCATTCGACTGGCACGTCGTCGCACTTTTCTGTGCATGAAGCGCACGCGCTTGCTATAAAAAACATTTAACAGAGAACTCTTTAAGTTTACCAACTCTATTAATGTCAACTGGTCTACGTTATTTCTGCTTTTAAATTAAACAATGTATTACATTAAATTCATCAGTTCATCACTAAAAGCTTTTAATTCACATTTAAGGACAGACCTGCAAGACTGCATGTTCATAAGGAGGTGGCTGTTTTGTGTAAACAGGAAATCGTGTTCCCAGTGATGGCTGCGAGTATTTAATTAAAGCTGATGGAGCTGCTGATGGTACCGAAAGCTTAGCCTTTAATTATATCGACTTTACACATGAGAAAAGAAAAAAACCTCAGCTTAGCTTCTGAACTTTTAGAGAAAATTTTGTGCATAATCGGGCACTTTGAAAAGCAAAAAAACTCACGTCATCGACCAAATGCTGAGAGTTATGTGTTGGCATACTTTGTACACGACCAATTCCCCGAACAGCGGTAACACGTGGTACACGTTGTCCATGACGCTTTTGAAATAAGCCGCCACTAGCTCCTATACGCGTAACAGGTGGAGTACACGAAGATGAAGGACGTGCTGATGAACCTACTAATGGCAACTGATATGATGTAGTGGGCAATGAGGTCAACGGAGACCCTGATCTCGTATACATCTGCAAAAGAACAAATTCGTCGTAGAAAAACAATCCCACCAAAAAGCTGACCGACCATAATGCCAGACCTCATTTCGTTGATATAACTTTAAAAAATTAATAGAACTGTCCGTCCATTCCAAAAATTTTATCAAACAAATGTTCCAAAGTATTTACCAAAATGAAATACCTGATAATGAAGTTTCGGTTCAGAAAGAGTGAGATGAGGGGATGTTTCAAGTGAGCATGAACCAATAGTATCAGAAGAATTGATAGCATCTACAGTAATCCATCTTGGCTTTGTGTTTGGATTTGGATTAGGTCGATGATAAGGGATATTAAGCTTTTTTTGTGCATGAAAAGCCTCCAGTGTTTCATTGTACTGCGGAGGTTGTTTCAATACCACATCCATTGTTACTTCACTTCTTTCAACCCTTCCACAATCCTAGAATAAAATTCATTACCTCAATTAAGAACGAAACATGACGAAGTACTGTGTTTAGAAAGTGCGTCACAATAACTTTGTAGAAATAAGTTTTATGTCAGCTTGATATCAGAGTTTAATGCTTTCATCTATACATTTCATCCAACCTCTGCATTGCAAGAATCCGTTTTTGTTTGGACCACAGGCATGCTAATACTATCCGAATTGTTGTTCGTTAAGGGTCGCTTCTTCAAGATGGCATCTATTGTATTATCTTCGCTTTTTGCTCCAATTTTATGTTTCTGAATTTTTGCTAACTTTACGTCAATAAATGACAAAATCTAGCACGCTATGAAACTTGTCATGGACGAGCACCATAATTACAGACTTCTAGAATTCATTACATTTTGATAAATAAATAATAATTCAACTGCCAGCGGATACTGGAGAATAACCACACACCTATTAAAAACAAGGTCGAATTAATCTTAACTCACTTCTTTCACATATGCTGCACTTCTTGCAATAGAACTAATGCAAGAATTGGAAGCTGTCTTTTCGCTTGTTTGAGTATCCACTTTTGTTGTACTTGCTTCTTTACTTCGCCTGTAGCACTCATTTAAAGTTTTTCCATACATCATAATCTCATCCTAATAATATTAAAATTTGGGCAAGAATTCTTGATCTGCATCAACAAGTAAAGATGAAAGCAAAACTGCCGGTTTTCGTTCCTTCATGTGCTATTCATGTAACAATGTTTTGCTTAACTATGAAACGATTACATCTTGATAGTTTCATTGCACAGATTCGCATAAAAATAAACAATCGATGCATCAGCTATTAAGTTAAAGAAGACAAAGGAAAGCGTACGAGGAAGTATTGGAACGATCCCCACCAACATTATCGGTTTCTGTACTTGCTGTTTCATTTTGGATACTGACAACAACTTCAGTCATTGCGTGAATCGATGTATTATCTCCAACCAAATCCTCCACCGTAAAAGGTTGTATTTCCTCACATGAACAATCCGATGCAACACCACAGGTGTCAGTCCATTCACAATCTGCAAACGCATGCTGCTTCTCAAAGTGATCGATTATCATCAAATTAATGACTTGTTTCAATTAAAAGCACATCCATTTTTTTATCAAAATTTAATTTAGTTTAAATCGACTTGAGCCATATGCTCAATCAGCTTCCATTTTTATCAAAATTATTACACATCTTCCAAAAAATTGTTAAAATGACCTTTATCTGCTTCGCTTCCCATTTTATCGGAAACAACTCCCGATGTGCTATTGCTAGAAGCACGTGAATTAAGTGAATGTCGAGAATAGAGTGCATCGTCTAAACAGCGGTCATCACTGCAGAAGAGCGAAGAACTCATGCATGCTAAACAAAACGAATAACTAGTCGAAGGCATTTTAGTTTTTACATCAGTCAACCTGATCATATAAATTTTCGCGCTAATAAACTGGAAAGTAGTCATAATAAAAATATTTATGAAGTGCATAGTTTATACGAAGTTATCAAGTTCTAGTAAAAAAACCATTGCAGTTCCACCGATTTCAAAGTCCAATATTTAATGAGTACCTCATTTTAACATCACGAAATTTAATGCCTAAGATAGCAAATGCTGTAACGTCAAGAAAATTGCAAAACTCACGATTTTGTCGAAATGCGAATCGGTTGTTGATAAATAAAGTTGCTTGGTGGAAAGCTTTGCAAAATTCTAATAAATAGCGAGCTTTGTCCTCAAACTGAACATATAACGCTAAGCTAACACCATCTAAACCTGTTATTGTCACTTTTCGTTTGTCATAGTTCAACTTTGCTATTCGATTCCACTGTAGCCTACGTAACGGAATTCTCTCTCCATCATTACCAACATCTGATGTTTCAATCCCTCTAAACAAAAAAGTTTGACAACTTGAAAATCGAAATAGAAATAATAGGAGAGTTTAACAGTAATTAAAAAAAAAAACTTACTTCGGGCTTATTCCAATAACTGCATTATCGAATGTATCCATCTTGTGCCTTCGCAGTCCATACAAATGACAGTTCAAAGCGAACGGTGGCCTGCAATAACAATTTTCTCGTTAAACTAAATTGCAAAGTAAATTGTAAACTTGCCACAACTCGTAAAATGTTATGGATGTTGAAGATCAGAATTAATAACGGTATAATGAGATGAGATGAGTCTTGTGAAACAATCATCGCCAATAATTCAGGAAAGAAGCAAAGAGAAAACCGACCGAGAAGCTTGTTGGCAATATTCTATGACTGCATCATTACTTGAACATGTTCCAAGATCTTCACGAACTGCAGGCATGTTACGCCGTATAAAATCGAGACCATGAGCATTGACTATCCAAAGAGGGAAATAACGCTCAGCTCGAAAAGATCTGAAAATCTCAGGGATGAAAGTGATCTAGTTCGCAGTGAACAATATTGTTTGAAAAGAGCACTAACGAAACTGAACAGTTAAAAACACTTTTCAACCGAAATAATTCAGACTAAATATTCGTAAATGCCAGCAGTCAAGCCTTAGTGCAGAAAATACCAGCTTTCAGTCCTTCCTTTAAAACCCAAAGTTTCTGATTATTTTTAAAAAGACATTTTTAATCACATATCAATCACTCAAAACCTCATTTCGATTGGTCTGTGTTAAAAAGTGAAAAAGCTAGAAGGAAATAATTACAGCAGATCATTGCCATTTTCATCAGCATGCAACGCTAATGCGGCAAGTTCCCAACAGCGCTCTTCGGCAACTGAATTTGAACCTGACCATTGATCTAAGAGGTTTTCGCGCAACTGCAGGTAATAATGTTTGAGAGTTGCAGGAGATCTACAAATTTCTACTTGTTAACAAATGTTGACAGTAACTTTAAAACATTTTATTTTGGAATATTTTTATTATGCACTTATTTCCGTTAAAATTAACAACAGAATCTATCTGGAAGCATAACAGATGGATCTATTTATGTGAAATGACTTTGTAAATTTATTTAATTCCTCTTCAATTTGCTTACTCATACTGCAACTCATTATATTCTATTCTCCAGGAAACTGTCAAAGCATAGCTAGATTGTAACTACACATAATCAGATACTAAAATGAGCAACAAACAAATGATATATGTATCATCGCACCCAATCATGTATGCTTTGTCCACATATATGCGTACCCGAAGATAAAGAGCCAAAAATGGACGACTTTCAACAACGGTATTCTAAAATTGATTGAATTTAACTTTTACCACGTCTGTGGAAAAAACAATATAATGATGACTAATTATATCTATAACATTGTGAGAAGAATTCAAATAAATGAAAAGCAACCAACAGGTTGATGATACTTTGGGTGTTCAAACTGAATACGATTATGTGACTATAGATGTGAATTACTAATACGACTATGAATGTGAATTGCTAGACCGAATAACATTACAGATGGCGTACTCAGTCTCTATGATCTAAGGACAAGAGTAACATTACAAAATATTTTTAATTCTCCTTCAAATTCAAACAGGGGGTACATGACAACCAACTTAAATCAAATGCAACAGCTCCACCTCTTTAGCTGGCTATTCTGTTGACCACCCTTACGAGAAGTAACAGAAATACAATACTCCTCATGCACTGAAACACAATGAAATGGGCATCTGACTCGTCAGATACAAAACAAAAATTATGAATCAATAAACCCCACACTTCCATACATTCAAAATAATGTAGTTCTAAAGATGACTACCAACCCATGCATGTGATATTTTCCATTGTTTCGGAGCATATTTTGCTATTTTCCGACTTGGATCCAAAAAAAAAAATTCATTTCTCGGTCGATCGCCACCAATACCTTCCGATGGTATTCGAACAGCCAAGCCAAACAGTCGCTCTTCATCACAACCAAGATATGAACAGCAACATAAATACGCATCCTCCACACGACATTTCGCCTAAAAATCAGTGGTCACAGACTTTTTTAGTCGGATGTTGACAAGAACCCAAGCAACAAATTAATCAGTGACATGACATGACTAATGAAAAATGCTTCTGACCATTGGCTTTTGCACAGGATTCATTTTCATAAAAAGAATTCTCCCAGGAAATAAAATCAAATCAGTTTTTCCATTATGTATATGACAAAACTATAAGGTTTGATAAAGTTAAATAGACGATAAATGGGTATGATGAAGTTAAAAATGAAGCTAAATAGACGAAACCAATCATTAGATTTACTTCATCTAGCTTAACTCTTGACGGGACTGAAATGCTATGGCAGGTTCTTTCTCATTATATCATTATGAAAGACAGTATTACAAACTGAAACAATTACAGATACTCATGCATATGAAGGAGAATTCTTTTTGTGAAAATAAATCCTAGTCAGGCCATTTCAGTTCAAACCTAGAAGAGCTTCTGACAGTACCCACCGAATATGACTTGAGAACAAGACTAACATGCACAGCAAGCGTGATTGTCTCCTTTGTGAGTGTTTGCACCTGAAGATATTTATATCCAGATGGTATCGTTGTACGCAGTGATGGTATAACTTTTACATGATCACTGTTAAAGCGATGAGCATTGTCGGAACTGTGGTTCGGTGTATTCGTTTCACATGAATAACTTAAAGCTGGTATTCGAGAAGAACAGCATGAGCTGGAACCATTGTACGAATTCACTTCATCACTTTCCATCGTCACTTTCTTGGTTTCTTTTTGATAATCCTAAAACAATGATAAAATAATGAATCCTTTCCTGATTACTTCCATGACGTCCTAAAATGAAGCTTTATCACGCAGAAAAACGTTAAATCATTCGAACATCACAAACATGCTTGGAAAAAGCTTACGATATGTTTTGGAAGAACATTTTACATGAAAAAAAACTGTTCACTTTGTAAAAATAATAAGTGAATAATTTCGAAACTACATCTCACCAGAATTTAAGCAATTTACAACTGAAATAATGAAGTGAAAATGGTGTGCAATTCACAGCAAATGTAATGGAAGAATTCTTGTGCTATTTCTGTTTTTGATATTGCTAATTTACCAATATAAATAGAACTAAAATGAAGGGAAACAGGTCGAATCAAATCTCAGTTAGGCATAATGATATGAAGTGATAACTCTGGCAAAGCACTGCAAAAATTGGATCCGCAAAAATTGAGAAAGGGCTTTGATGACAGAAGGATGGCAAATAAGTGGCACTTAAATCTGAAGATTTAACAGAAAGCAATAAAATGGTCCAAAACTAAAATCATGAAAACCGATAAGAACAGTGAAGCCTTTTTTGATGAAGATTAAATAGAATTGGTAAAGCACGACAACTTACTTGGTTCAATGATAAGTAATGAGGCTAAGCCAACAGCAGAAATCTCGAGGAAAATCGCAATCGGCAAAGCGACAATAAAATCA
>JABVXS010001099.1:0-18654 GCA_013365335.1 Madathamugadia hiepei | reverse complement strand
TGCAATGAACTTGGCTGCAATAAAACGAATCGCTCAGGAGTGCGCTTCATACAGATCCTTCATTCATCAAATCGCTAAAGTTCGTAAAGAACTGATAGCCGGTAATGAATGAAAAGTGAGGCGTACGCAATGAGAAGTCACGTAAGAAGGAGGAATACGTGAAGAAGTATCAGTGATGCTAATGAGGAGATGAGTTGCTTAAGAAGCCTGAATAGTAAAAGAAATTAGTGACATGAATAGAATGAGTGACGTGAACACGTCGAAAGACTGGTAGTTGCGGTAGAAAGGTAAGAACCGTGAATTTATCGGAAGAATTAGTGGCATTGCTGGAATGAATGACGCCGACGCCTAACACATCAGAAGGAATTAGTGATAAGAGTGCAATGAGTGGCTAGGGTGACGGGAGAAAAAGGTCAAATGCTAATAAGCTAACTGATATCGAAATATTTAAATTGGAGTCCAATTCATTTTCAGATCCAACAATGTGATGCTGTGGGAGAGCAGAAGAAATCTGATCGTGAAGTATCACTTGTGTTATTTACCAAACTAACTAATTATCTCTTCTATGCCTTACTCATTTCCGGTGGACTAATTATTGCTGTCTTATCAGTCGTCATTATCTGCATTCGAATACGGAGGTCTGCTTTTTCCAGCAATTTCAATTAAATTACATTCAGACAAAGGGCTGACAAATGAATTTCAGTCAGAAAGATTCAATTAAAAATTTTAACTTTTTTGTTGGAATTTTTCGCAAAAAAGTGAATTTTGTTTTTCTTTTGGAAAACTATTTGATGAAAGGACTGAGTTGCTTTAGGAGTGTTGACAAATGTTGCAAATTTTAATTGTTACTACACTGATTGTTTCTTTTTTAATTTAAAATAGACAAGTAATTATGCAAGAATGCAGGAACACAAATGTGTTGCATCAAAAGATGCAAATTTAATTAATTACTAAGACGACCAACTACCAATGCTGTCCGCTTATCAGACCGATCCTTGTTCCTTGTTCGGTCGATTTTTCAACCACTGCCCTCGTGCCGACCCTTTTTCACAACTCCTTTGCCAGCTTGCTCGGAAAGAAGTTGTCTTTTCTAGCCATTGTCTTAAGTCACCCGCTAGTTACGCGAACCGTGACTAGCTTCGTCTCTCCGCTTTCACCTGACCTAAGGGATCCCGTGAAGAGCACTTTGGTAAGTACTGGTCCTGATGTGACATCCTCAACGTGAGACGGGCAACACCGTCTGGTCATACCAATCAAATCTCTCCGCCAATGTGAGGCTCTCACCATGAAAGCCTCAATAAACCGTATTTGCATAGATAATTAGTATCTCTGCAGTTGTCGTTGTTGCAGTTTGTCAACGTTATCTTGTAAAGTTCACTCGAGGTGATTGATGACCACTGAGCAGGCATAGGTTCATTCATCATTCATTGATGAATAATTCAGTTCGACCACAATTAAAATATAATTTTTATTATTCCAACCAGATTTAATTGAAGGAAAAATAGTTTAATGAAGAGTTTAACGTAGAAAAAGTGCAACAAAACAACAGACAGGGAAATGATTAGCTGAAATTTAATCTCTTTTTCCGCTTCTTTAAAAAATCAATTATAATTGAATGAAAGTGTTTAATTGCTTAGAGCATCGAACATCCTTTGTAATTTAATGAATTGATTGATTAATTGATTAATACAATTTTTTGATTATTTTTAAAAGTACTAATGCACAGCTTCATGAATACATAGTTACTTGATGTAAGCAATTAGCAATGGCAAAGCTAATCACTGGAAAATCTAATTTTAAAATAGCTGAAATTAGCGAAAATCTGTTTTGCCATTGAATTTCCTATTGCAAGACTCTCCCATAATTACCATCCAATAATTGGAGCATTATTTTGCATTAATCTAATTAATTGTCGTTGAAATGAGCAATTGTGTTGAAACTCACCGACCAAATTATTTAATCACAATTTAGAAAGAAATTTTCTGCAGAAAATGTGCTATTTTTAGGATCCAAACTAATCTCTATCGTAATAAGCACAATTCGTTGAAATTTATGGAAAAGGTTTTTGCAAAATAATGCTGATGATTTGTGGAAGACCTGTTGAAGAGTTGAAGGAGCCTTTCGGAGTGCAATAAATTTCGCTGAAGCTAGCAATGTGTCAAAATTTGTGAGCGAGCGAAGAACTTTATAGAAAAATTCAAGGAAAATAAGTTTGTTAAAAAAAGAAATGCACCATTTTCAGTATTGCAAGTAATTTTGCCGGCACTGCCACTTCGAATGAAATTTATCAGAAAAATTATGAAAATTTCAGGGCAGACAGACACCAGTTTTGGGCATTCCAGCAAATTTCATTGAAACCAATAATTTTTTGAAATTAGTGACAAAGAATTTCAAAAATTGGTGGAAAACTTAAAAAAGCTTTACTTCCTATTCAAATAGCTTTTCTAACTATTTCAAAGTGTTTGTTTTTCTCACTGTCATTGAAATTAGTCACAAAAATTTAATTTTTACAGCAAAGAAAAATTATTATTAGAAAATGAAATTTCTAAATTTTTCAATACCAAAATTAAGGATCATTATTTTAATTGATCTTTGGTCTAGATGGAATTGGAAAGTGTGAAGTTTTGAAGATAATTGCGCCAATTTTGCCGAAAATTTTTTTCATAAATCTCTATACTTTTAAACCAATTTACATCTATTAACCTAATCTCTAATCGCTAAAAAGTTTTTGTTCGAACGAGTTTTCTCTTTCGATTATGGAAATTTGCAAACACACTTTTCCATTTATTTTTTGAACAGTTTGAAAAGGTAGAAATCCGGCTGCAAGTCTTCAACATTCAACAGCATTATCTTCATGCCCGGCCAATCTTGCTGTGAACTAAATACTTCTTTGAGTGAAATAACTGGTTACATTCATTCGTATTAAAAGCTTTGCTTGTCAATTCCGTATATTCCGGAACACAAAAGAGATAATTTCATTTCATTCATTTTTATTATTTTATTAATTATTTGAAGAATTAATAAATTTATTGTTGAAAAGACTACCTTTAAAATTTAGCCAATAATTTTGAAAATTCAACCTTGCTTTTTAAACATGCCAATCGGTAAGGTATAAATTCATCAATTCAGGTGTTCACGTTGCATGGAAACTCCAGAACTAATGGAAATTTTGGGAAGGTTGCAATCTAACACTTGCTAAAAACGCTTGGCAAGTACCATTTAATGTTGATTTTACAGGTTTAAACAAAATGGACGAAGGAAAATAAAAAGACAAGCAGAATTTGCGACGGATGTTGTGCTGAGCGGTGGCGGTTGGCCCTATGCTACTGCAGCAGCAATGCGGAGTAGCACTTCGATGATTGCCGATTGCGACTGCTTGCACGAACCCACTGAGGGTGACTGCAGCAAGCAAAAAGCTCTTCGAGTCATCCCAAATTCATTAAGGTTAGTTTATTTAAGTTTTCTGCATCTCTGAATGGATACCAAATTCCCATAACATTTTTCATTGAACAACTTAGCTTCAGGCCGCTAGAAACATTTACCACATTTTGTCTAATTTATTGAAATTTTCATGAGACTAATCAAGATTATAATGACGAGGATTTTTGTAGGAGTTATCCATACCAGCTGGACAAGTTTTCAATGTGCCAATCACCGGTACATTTCTCAACAGTATTTCGAATACGTGCATCATCCGATGGTTATTGTACAATCGGAAAATTATATGAAGAAATTCCGGAAAACCGAATCTTTTCATGCAATGTGTCTTCCGGAAGTCCTATGGCACATGCATTAAGACGAGATGTATAAGCTTTACACGTGCTTCAGTTGTTCATATGATTTTATATATTTCCAAAATGTTTGCATACGAAACTGTTCTACTAAACAACTTTTGCTACTTCGACAGACCATGAAACAATTCGGAAATATCCTTCAGAAATGCTAAAATTTACTAAATGAAATCAGCCGAAGTAATTAGCCTTCTCATTTTTAGCTCCCTTACGGTGTATCATCAATACGAAGGCCGCCACCAACATGTCGTCCACCACCACCACCACCGCCGCTATCATTATCTCAGGATTCTCCAGTTAGTCTTGGTTCATCCGGAAGATCAGTGGAAAAGGAGCATGATGAAATACGTACCATTTCATCCTTGAAAGGGTCGACCTTAAATTTAAAGTTCTTTTTTTCTCAGTTTCTCACTGATACCTTCTGTAATTTATTTTTGCCTTTTTTAATTTC
This sequence comes from Madathamugadia hiepei, assembly GCA_013365335.1. Classification (NCBI taxonomy): domain Eukaryota; kingdom Metazoa; phylum Nematoda; class Chromadorea; order Rhabditida; family Onchocercidae; genus Madathamugadia; species Madathamugadia hiepei. The sequence continues at coordinate 14,412 of JABVXS010001099.1, read as the reverse complement.
TGAAAAAGTCTGAAGAAAAATTAAATATTATTTACTGGGATGAAAAGCGTTGCTGGTCAATTTAACTTTTGTCAAATTCGAAAAAATAATTTTGTTTCAAAGTCTGAATTCGAAATGACAAAGATTGAATGAGAACATACCGAAATGTTATCTTTGATTAAGCTAATTAGCAATATTTCTCTTACTTTGTTGCAATTCAATATAAAATTTTGGAAAATTTAATACAAAGTTATGATCTGTATGAAAATTGGAATGAAGAAATAAGGGTTTCAGTTGCAGGCAGAAAGTTTGAATTTGATGAAATTATAAATGAATTGCTAAATAAGATTTAAGCTCCAATGATCCATGAAAAGTTGGCAAATACCAGTACTAAGAATATCAGTTTTCAATTTCTATTTAATTTTTCCTGTTTTCATGTGTAGTTTAAAATCTTCTAACCGCTTACAATATAGATTCTATGAAACTTTTGAAGCCTAGAGACGGGGCGAAATTAGTTGGATGTGAAAAATATGTAGTTAACACTGCTCATTTAATGATTGATAAATGGTAATTAACAGTGGTCATTTATTGATTGATAAATGGTAATTAACAGTGGTAATTTATTGATTGATAAATGGTAATTAACACTGGTCATTTATTGATTCAAAAAGGAATGAAATTGGTCAAGAAGAAAAGGTGAAGAAATGTACTGAGTAACTTGTAATGCATAAATGCAAATAAATCCATCATGAGAAGTGCAAAGAAATGTAAAGGAATTAGATTAACTCTAATTCAATTTGGAAATTTAATATAAAATTGCAATTTAATAAAAATTTTGGAAAATTTAATACAAAGTTATGATCTGTACTTTTTTGGAATGTTAAATGTTGCATTTATAATGGAATTATTGAAAGTTGCTGGAAGCACTGCATCAATCCTTTAATTCGATGGTAATTAAGCCGCAACATTTTGGGAAATATTACAAATTTTGTATTTTTCGAAGCAAAAGTAAAGCTTTACTTCTAATATTATGGATTACTTGTTACTTTTGTAGGTCTAAAATTTGATTTGCTGCCAACTATTTTTCAAATTATTCAAATTGTTTGACAATTGAGCTGTAAATTTCAGTTTAACCGATGATGAACAATCACGAGATTCCAGTAACTCAGGTGATAACGGTCATGAAAGTGGTTACGGTACCGCACCAAGCAGATCCTGGAACAGTCCGATGATAATGCATCAACAAATACAGTAATGGACATTGTTTTAAAACAATAAAATTAACTATTATTTTTTTTAATTAATGAATGAAAATCAGAGCTTAAAATGATCAGAATTTCTGGCAGTCGGTTGCATTTTCCAATTCAGTATTCTCTACCATTATAATCGTCACGATATTTCAGGAATCCATCACACAAATCAGACGATAGATTTCGTCGTCAAACACCATTAACTGCTGTACACGCATGTCACAGCAATGCTCATCCAATCACTTACGTTTGACTTTAGTTTTATTCTAAACTCATTGATCTGTCCGCTTGTTCGCTTCAATTTTTTCACTGCATCATTAAGAAGTCTCAAAATGAGGAGAATCCCAATTTATTCTCACACATGTTTACTTCGGCTCAATATATGTAACCTCTGCAAAGAATTTGAGATTTCCTCCAGTGAATGAGACTGATGCAGTAATTGAATTTGCATTCATGTACAGCATTTCTGATCTTTGTGTAGTCTCAATTCATGCACCATGAGGTTCCTCGAGAGTTTTAATTATAGCAAATTACATGCTCATAGAATATTTCAGAGCAACCGCGCCAACTCAGAATTCTTTTATTCAGTTCCAACATTACAATACGAAGTATGTTAGAGTATATTCACATTACGGCACAGAAGTGCTACCACGGAAGAACTGACAATGTTGTGTAATTTCATCAATGTAGTGCTGCTTCACTGTTAATCAGTTGTGATATTACAGTGCATGGCATACTACAATGCAACGAAATATTATCACCGATATGAGAAAAGGGATTATTAATATTTTGGGCGCATATGTGCATAATTTCGAATAACTTCAACTGATCAATTATCCAGAATGTACCATAGAGCAGCTTCCAAATTATTTAAAACGAAAAAATTAAACTGAATGAAACATTTGGACTCTTTCAATTTTATCTTCAAACATAATCGAGAAGCTCAAAATGAACACAAAATCGCTGTCATTAAATGATTGTGCAGAAGATTGAGTGGCAATTACATGCGACACCATCTCGATAAACTCTGCGACACCATCTCGATAAACTCTGCGACACTGCTGCATTCTGTTCAGTAGTTATAAACCACTTCAGAAAATGATTTGAATAACAACAAATACAGCGCTCCATTAAATGTAAAGTGGTCTAAGACAAAACCAAAAACTTCTCTGAAATATTGCGCAAAACTTTATTAAATCTCAGGTACTTTTAGGTAAACAATATATTTTGAAACATTGTGCAAATACCCACCCTACCACGTTTTTGTTTTTAATTTTTGAAGTCATCTCCTGAAATTTTCAATGAAGAAGGGGAAGTTTTCCTTAGTGATAGATAGATGTTTCAGTTTAAACAAAGAACTTAATACATTTAAATTGTAGAAAAAACAAAACTGATTACGACTTTTTCTATCGTGAAATTTATTGCGTGGATTCTCGGCAATGAAATGGTCTGATGTATTTAGAAAGCCGAGAAGTTTTTGTATTGATTGCTGGATACACCAACAAATAAAGCAAACACATAAAATCTCAAACTTGGACAAATAAGCCTTCATTAGCAACATGAGCACGTTTACCAACAATTATGGCTCTTAAATCATCATGAGACGAAGGCTATTACAATCGAAGGGCGTTTGATAACCTGTTTCACCACACTGATCGCAATATCTTCGCGAAGCAAGTACATTGCCAGCAAAGCGCCACTTGCCGCAATGGCCCGGGCACACAACTACAATTCAAGCACAGTTGCATACGATTATAAGTGGGTTAGCAGCTCACACAAAAAGGAAAAGATTGTCCTTTGCGTGATGAATCGTCATTGTATTGCTACAGTCTGAACGATCGCTGTGCTGAAACGTATGCTGTCCTGTGGATGTTTCCGACGGTTTACACTTCCATCAAAGAAGTATACTTTGGATAGAATTCAGGTAAACTACTTAGAACTAGTTTGTTCAACAAACGTTTGCAGTTAATGATTTTCAAGAAGTATCGAAAGGGTTCGTATGGAATGAAAAAGTGGTAAGGAAGGAAATATCTCATGAATGCCAGATGGAAGTGTGATTACTGTGCAGAGCAGTAGTACCATCACCGGATCGATACTTGACAATGATCACAGCAATGTCTGGCACTAAGTGCTCTTCTTGCAAATTATTTCTTGTTTTGAACCTTTCAAGTCTTTTCAACTGTGCGATAAGAGTGCTGTTGTAGTATACAACGCTTCATTTTGAAAAATGAGTGTTCACTGTGGTTGCCGAGATAACATTACTCATGACATGTTTTTCTGCTGGTTCCCTTTAGTATACAATGCATTCTTGCAGTGTACAATCCTTTAGCGTGGCCTGGGAAGAAGGTTTGGATCAGTGTACGAGTAATACGCTACCGCATCACTTCATGGGAAAATCTTCTCATGAAAAAGCTGTTGACCAATCGCAAGTATCTATCGATTGATCGCATTTAAATGTGTCAGTCGGTTGATTCAAATGTTTGAATGTCATCACATTTAACATCCGTAAGCAAAGAAAATATTCTTTGATATGTACCCTTCTGATCATCAATCACCGCTCAATTACATTTTTTTTTGTTTAGTACACAAACTTTTTTTCCTACCTTTGAATAAGGAAACATAATGCAAATACAAAAAGCTCATTCCACCTACTATTAACATCTATCTGAAATTTACCTGCTGAAAAACTTTTCGGACAAAATATTTCACACAAATTTTTCCAAAATAAGGATGAACAGAGAAAAATTCGGATTGTTCCAAAATAACCATCGTAATACTTCCTAAAAGTTCTACCCTCATTTCCAACCGTTTTTTTCTTTCAATTTCAAACAGAATTTAATATCAGCATCGTCAATACTCTCATCATCTGTTTATCGTTTCGAAAAAATTTCAATAATAAATGTCTTAATTAATTATTTATAATTAGACACAGTAACTCGTTTATTTAACTTATTCGTTGTTTTATCAGCAAATATCTTACAGTTGTGTTTGTTGGCAATAAGTAATTCAATGACATTATGATCCGATGGGTCATTCGGTATTCGCAAGCTAGAAATTCGTGACACTGAACATTAGCAATACATTTTAAGGTATTACAATGTAAGATTGACCTTCTGCAGCAAAAAAAAAGATAAAGGAATGAATATAATTCATTGATTAGCACTTTGTTCTCTCACATTCATTTCAATCAAAATATCCTTTCGATCTTCTCCATACCAAATTTATCCATTCAAACCCAAACAGCAATCTACCTGAACATAACTTCATATCGTGATTGATTTCCGCAACTAATCAATCGATCGATGAAATCACTAATTAGGTCAATCGTGATGTGATGAGTCATCGAAACTTGCGCGCAAGACGATCTGTTAAAAAGCAAGGTAACAAAGAGTTTAAAGAGTAGTCGTGTCTGCACGAACAAAACTAATGAAATTTAATCAACAAAAATTTATTGTTTTTATAACCGAAATTGAATTGAATACAAGTAACATACATCGTAGAAAAGTTTACATGAAAATTTGATGAAAATAGGAGTAAGTATTTCAATGCACCAACCGTCACGAAAAAGATATAAAACCCCTTAAGCAGTGGCAAGATTGGTAACGAATTACTCAAATACTGATATTTCTGAATTGAAGATGAAAGAAATGAGAACAGAAGAAACATTAGCATAGTGAGAAACTGTTTTCGCACCGGTTCTGCAATAGAAGTGTACTTGTGATTGTTATGGTTTAAGTGAATCAGTAAGTACTGATATTGTCAGTGAACTGGAAAGTGTTTGCATATCTGTGTAATAATGAAATACTTTATGTTTCACAGATTTTTTTTTCTGAAACGCCAAACCGTGAAAGACAAAAGCGTATAAAGAATGTTCTCCAGTTCACTGGACAATGTGATCCAAATCGACAAAAGCTAAGAAATTTAAGAGTCGGTGCTGGAAGTAGTAACTAACCCAACAAATATAAGGAAATGGAGAAGGAATTAACATGTTGAATTTCCGGTTTAAAGTACAAATGAATTCGATCGTAAAATACTTGGAACGAAACCGAATGAAACCAAGACATGAAAAAATTTGCAGAACCGGATGAGTATGACTCGTTTAAACAGAAAGATGAAAAATAAAATTTTAAGTACAAGTACGCATAACTTGATACGTATCGTAGAACTTTACCACAAAATAAATCATTTAAAGTCGTTCAAAAACTCTGTCAATTTTGTGAAACAAAATGAGTGAATACACCATCCCGAGAAGACCCCTGAAATGTACACTATAAGAACGATGGTACCAGTTTGAACTGGTCCTTCAAAGAAAACAAAAGTATTAAAAGCAAGACAAAGTATGAAAAAGGCAAGTGAACAGCACAAGAAAATACTGAGTTTGGAATTGGCAAAGATCGAACTAATCTTACAGTGATACTTTTACACAAAAAAGCATCAAAACTGGGCCAGGAAATGAAGAGAAAGAAATTTACTGTAAAAAAGAAAATACCACTCGAGGAAGAGATTGTACAAAATGTGTAAGTTGAAATTATGAATTCGTAGCATCCTGAGATGCACAAGGCAAGAATTTTGTGATTCGAGAGTTGAAAATAGGCATTTCAAGAAATCGAAAAGTTATATTTCTCTTTTCGAGTTTCAAAATGCAACAAAGAACAATGAATACCTGGCGAAGATGTACTGGACTCTAATTCCACGTTGATTTTACGATTAACTATGAATTTGGAAATGCCTCATTAAACCTTCTTCATCTCAAACATTCAAATTTCAGGAGATTGCAAATAAAACTGAACATTCAGGTATCCTAAGAATATGCATTTCAAAGCGACAGTAACACAGAGTCTCCGAATAAGAGTCAGTCAGCGTTACAGTTCTGCACTGCATATTCACTCCATAATTAGAAAGCAAGCACAAGCCGAATGAAAAAAAGACTGCTGACTTCGAGTGGAGATGGAAACTTCTTTGTCAGAAAGAAATAAGTAGATTTCAAGCTATTGAAAATAAAACTTCATAAGAAATACTATAATCGATCTAAATTTTTAACACTTCTTCATCAGGTAGGAAAAATAAAGGAACAATTTAATTACCAAAAGGGCAAGTAAGGCGATGAAATTATTTTTGAGAAAGAGTATGAAGAGTGAAAAAAAAGAGAACAAAAGGCACTTCAGATCTTCAAAGGAAAAGAAGTCAAATGTTACAATAAAACGAAAATGATTACAACCGATTTAAGTGGGTCAGCATAGAGCAACAGCATTTTAAAACCAATAAGTGACATCAAAAGTAGCTTTCTGAAGTGAAAACAACAATACAACGTAGAAGTTCAGATAAAAACAAGAGATTTCATAAAATTTCAAACTCTGATCAAAAACAGAAATTTCAAAAAGATTGACAAAACGAAAAAAAACTTTTGGAGGATAGAAATGGAGTACATCATAAAACGATTTCAATAAATGTTCAAAAAATGTAACTTTTGTTAAACAATTAACTTGAAAATTAAATTCCACAATTATTACGAGTCAAAAATCAACGAGTTTAGAGTAAATAGCATGAACAGCAAGGTCAAGAAAGTGAAATCCAGTGCAAATTATGGGGAATTAATCGCATTAGTTTTGGTAGTCTGCTTAATTACAGGACCATTTTCGAACAAAACAATGTAGAGTGCAAAGATTTAAAACAAAAACGCTTATTTACAAAGAAGCAAAAACTGCTGGCCAACAATCAACAAAACAAAATACTCCCAAAGCTGAGTTTTACATGAAACAAACCATATATTCGCTATTTCCGTAACGACTTGAATCTTCATGACCGTTTACTTCAGTTAATTTTATATCAGCAGTAAACCACTATTTACGAACTGTTTGGGCTAAACGTACCACCATTAGCACTACCATACCGACAAGTATTAAGCAGAAACTCTCCAATCTGTTCAAGATGAGAAGCAGCTTTAGTAAGCGATGCAATACTATCCACAATTTTTGATTCGCGAGCTAGCTGTTGCTCAAAGAGAAGTTCGGCACGACGCTGAAGCTCCTCCTGTCGCTGAAACATAAAAATAACTGCAATAAGAGTGTCAGAAATAATTTTAACCACAAGATCAGTGAAATTGTCCGCATATCTGTGACGATCCTGCCACATTTGATGTTCGCTGACAACAAACGAAGAAGACCGATCCTTATAATCCTATAAAAATGAAACCCTTCCACAACTTAAACGTACTTCCTCCAGCTCTCCAAATTAATTACAAGAGAATGAAATTTCAGAATTTTGAATTCACAAATTTTTTAAAGGGAAATTACGGATAAAGCAAACAAATAAGTATCAATAACAGACAACAAGGAAAAGAAAAACGCTTGCATGTTTTTAGTAGCAAACACTGTGCTCGAAATGGCATGAATAGGAATAACAACACAATGCGATGCCTTATGATACACGATAGAAAAGAAAATACAGCAACCTTTAAAACATTTATTTGTCTGGCAATCAATTCAGTCATAATCGCTATTTCTTGTCCTCCATTACCGCTTGGAAGTGGATCCGTTTTAGGGTAATGTGCAGCAGCAGAAAAGACATCAAGTGGTTTGGAAAACAAACTTACAATCTAAACACATGCTTATTGTTACAATAAACTCTATCAAATTAAACTTGAAGCTGACCTAAAACATTTCACAATTATGAAACAGTAAATACCGATAAAACTCAATATTAAGTAACTGTAGCTAACATCGATATATAATATTGACATATAATTAAGCTGATGTTACTAAACGGGATGATTACAAAAACAAAATTTTTAAATTATCTACCGGCGAATTTTTCGGCTCAGCTATGCAACTCACACTATTGAACAATGCAGACGGCTCCTTGGCGGCATGTGCAGCATATTTCTTGTTACCTACAAAGTAAAATAATGACATACCCACTATGAATTATTCCACTTCGACATTATCTTGCTCTCATTTAAAAGTGTTGGAGTAGCACTTAGATTAACTGCCTTCATTTAACAGTGATCAACTCTCCGACAATAACCTATATTTTGTAATCACTAATTATTGATCGATGGCTTTAGTGGATGATGTTTGTCCTATTGAATAAGTCTATCGTATAAGTGAAAGCCTAGTAGAAAACTGGACGATTTCGTGCAGTACTTCATGAGAAGATGAGCATGTAAGTTCCATTTTGATTTCTTTACTGACATCACTTTCTTAATATTTAATCAATATCTGAAACTCCCACTGAATGTTCCAAACCATCTAAGCAAATATTATACAAACTTTTATTTTCTGCCACATAAATTAATCCAAGCGACATAAACAACAATATATCAAGTAAAGCTATGACCTAAAGTTAAAATGACGAAAATAATAATAAAAACAGAACGGAGTATTCCAAAAAAAAACTTACCATTCTGACCTGCTTGGTTGATCAACATTTGTGGGTAGATTACCGATTTTATATTTGATGAAGACGGTGATTTTTCTGAAAATGAACTGGGAAATCAAACCAAAGTTTGCAAAGCTTAACTAGTTCCCCGCACGGCTTTTTTACTGACTGCTTTTCGCACTTTTCTTAACAATTTGTGAAATCTTTAAATCCCTCAAATGTACACCGCACTGTTATGAAATGCAAAATAAAACTGTTTTCGCAACCTAGTAAAAATGACTATTGTAGTCAGTGATAACAGTCAATGCAAATCAACAAGAAATGACACACCTGTGAGTCCATTTTCTTGTTGTTGAATTTTCTTTTCGATACTTTCACGTCTCATCAATGCTTCCAGTTGCATGTAAAAGGGTTCATTATTTTCATTTACCGTATTTAGGACCTTATCACCGTTTTGATACAGCATCCGAACCATTTCCATTTCTGCTGGTGTAAATCTGATATTAGTATCTTGTGGTATTATACCATTACTCGTTTCTCGCCTGAAAAATCGCTAAATGAAGATTAATTTCCATAACTTTTGTTTTAAAAAGCAAAAAAAATATGACTACCGTAAAGCTTCAATTTTTCCCCGAGCTCCAGCTTGTATATTCTGTATTTTCTTTTTTAATCTGTTCACGCCAGAATGAATCCCGAACTCCTCAAAAAGCCGAGCGTCAATTGCATCCCACATTTGATGTCGTGCTTTACGGTCTTCTTTTTTCTGACTGAATGTTCGTAGAAATGCTAAAATATCGCTATTATTTTTATGAAATATAAAGTTTTAATTACATCAGTACAATGTTTAAACTCCGAAAATTATAACTAGGTTATGAAGAAACTTAACTTCACTTCGGTGCAAAAACAAAAGCCTATAGAAGAGTATTGAAAACACCAACATGATGCTTTGTAGTTCTCTTAACAAAGAAAGAAAAAAATCAAAATAAGCAACCTCGACATCGTCTGTACAACTCCACTAAACGGATACACATTGGCATCGGAATCGTTATGCTGCTTCCTGATTCCTTTGTTGGCCATTCATCTATATAAAAAAAAGGATACTGAAACAGTAACAAAGCTAATATATATAATTTCCACAAAAATAACTTAAACGCTGACACTCAGAATTATCTGTCGCTTTTTATTAAATAAGCCTTCATCTTCTTCAATCATACCGCCATCTCAAGCCAAGACATAAACTATTTTTCATCACTAAAATGTGTTATAGAATAAGCGAGAATTAAATACGTGGAAAAATAATTAACCTAGACGAGAAATAAATTAAATAATACCTCTTACAATGCCCAAATCATCGCGTGGTCTCTTTGCTCTCGGTCCATCTAAATCATTTGTTCCTGCTTCATTAAATGGACTCTGAAATAATGTATTTGAATCTAATTTGATTTCAATCAGGGAACAGTAAATCATTCTCAATACATCAAAGTAAACCAATCCTCGAAATCTACAAACCCTCAATCACCCCAATCAATAAATCTGCCCTTACCCTGCAAAAATACAGTAGAAAACTTAACCTCAACATGTTCACTGAAAATGTTCTCGAAAACGCCTGCAATTTCATCACTTTCAGAACTATTATCGAAAGCGGTAGAAGCAACACGCTTTCCATCTAAACAGCAATACTTAGAATTAATAAACAGGGACAAATTTGAAGGCTCAGAGAGTCATATGACACACAAATTCATTGGGAGAATTGATGAAAACTTAACCCTTCAAAAACAACTAGAGAGAACAATAAACCTGCTTGACTGTTGGCGCTGAGCAATCTCGAAATACTGCCTAGAATTTGATTCGCAAAAAAGCTCGATACTTCCTCGTCTGCTTCATTATTACTATTAGCCGTACCATTTTCACCCGAGTAACATCCCTAACATTATATGTGTTTATCTATATATAATGTGTCTCCAGTCGTAAATTATCTTGATATTACACATAACAGTAAAAAGAGAAAAAAAAAAACAAAAAATCAAATGCGCTTAAAATTGATAAATATTATAATTAAAACCTAAATGTGCAAAATCATCATAAAAAAGCAAATTACTTCATCAGAATCCGTTTTCATTGCTGATCCGGATCTATTCACAACAACGAAATCATCGCTAAAATGTAGAAGCATAAGGTTTAAATAAACTTATCATCCAGCAGACCATTTAAAAACTGTAACAGACGAAATCTTGCCACTTGCTACCTTCTCCCCACTTGTCACCTGTTAGTCCATAATCACAACATGTTTCTGCTATAATTCTTGCTGTAAAAATGTACGCGGACAACAAGCTTTCATTATTACTCAATCCACATCTGATACATGCTTGAAACCTATATTCGAAGTGAAGGACTAAATAAAGTTTTTTGTAGTATAGTTCCAAACAATAAAAATAACACCCAGTCTGGATTATAATAATTTCTATAAAATAAACTTACTTTTTGATGACCATGCGATGGGTACGACGACAGCGGGACATATAACCCCTTAAATTGATTTTGCAATAAAAATCAGCTTGAAGAGCGCAAATAGGACATTACGCTTTATGTAGCTGAGATAAATAAAAAAGTATAGAACAAATGCTATTATTCCAGCAATAGCATTTGTTTCTATGATGTAAGAAGAAAGTACTCTGTGACGTAAGAAAAAGAATTATACCCAAATTTTCTTTTTCTCTTTTAAGAAGAATATTGCAATATTAAAAATCGAAAATGGCTATACGTACGATACTAGACGCACATGAACTTATTCACATTCAACTAGAAACATACTAAACAGCTTAACAACTATTACGACAATGGAGAAGAAAGCATGCCGGATCAAAGATGTACCAGTGCCATAAAAGTGCGTTTACATTTCAACACTTTAAATAACGCAGCTCTGACGTCATGCAGCGACGCACTATGCAATGGCAACGTCTTACAAAAGAGATCAATTTGTCCATGGAGAATATACAATCGATTGCTCATCTCTGTGACACAGGTCAGTGGAGAAAGTTGGTTGCCCGGGTTGCATTGTGACATTGATGGCATGTTGCATAGCGTATTGGTTAAAAAGATAGTTATCAAAACTAACGACTAAGTGCGACTCTGTGCGGGGCACGCGGAATTTTGCAATGGACGATCCTCAAGTAATAGCCAAGAGTGTAATTGTAACTGTTCAGGTAAGTGAGTCAAGAATGTTAACATGGCATCTTCGGCGTCATGAATTTCTAATTTCAGCTGAATTACGTATCGTCGACAGATGGAATGATCCATATTAAAATGCAATTAAAAACTTAAAAAAAGAAAACAAGTGAAATAAGAATCGGTCACTCTGTTATTATTTTGGAAACATTTATCTGATGAAAGATTTCTTCCGCGCACTTTTTCAGCAGGTAAATTGCAGATAGATATTAATAATAGGTTCAACAGTGTTAGGGATCATATCTGTTGGTAAACCTGCCGAGATAACTAACGGAAGCTGATGCAGAAGAAACGAAGACCGCAGGTTATTATGAAATTAGGTTCGTAAGCTTAATTTGTTATAATTTAGACATCCGAACTGTGGTCTCTCCATTGCCTTTCGGTTAATGCTTAATGTAGTATCGATCTGTAGCTTGAAGCTCCCTACTAAACCAATACCCATACAATCTCCCATCACGATGATAATGCTGTTACCATCGCAAGCATTCCTCCAGCTCTTCCGATCTCCTTTACCGCAGCATTATCTCACCGACGCCAACCACTCGGGTGGCTTCTTCTTCGTTTTCCTCTTCTACGTTGTTGAATTACGGCAAGTAATACCAGCTCTGAATGTTGTGGTCGTCTGTTGTTGTTATTCGTTTTCTGGGTTAATAAAGCTGTAATCACCAAGTTTGAGGTCTGAGCTCACGAACAAACAGTCAACGCCACAAAAATCCTCTGCCCTCCGATCTACAATACAAAAAAGGAAAATACTTCCCCACAATATCAACACTACAATCTTAAACAAGGTGAATGGTGTCGTACTGTAATTGGACGGTTAATGGCGATGGGAACGGATCCATTAAAATGATGCAAATATCTTGCGTGATGATTCACTTACCTGATAAATGTTCTAGGCCATGCATACCCGCAACTTCATTTATACAAGTGGAGACAGCTTGTAGGTCATCTTAGGCATTAGCACTCAACCCTTTTCTGCTATAAATTTCAATCCTGTGGAATCAATTTCTGTTTTGTGCTGTGGAATCAGCTAACTGTAAACTACTCGAGGAATTTCCTCGCAAATCAATCAATTGCCATGACAAAAACAACACTTACATAAATATTCAGGTTAAAGGTGAAGAGTTTTGGGAAGCTTTTCCTGATCATCGTGAAAGTAAAGCTGATCCTACCTGTTCCTTGTAATTATCAAGAGCCCTGTATCAACCGCTGAGTGGTGTGTACCACGAGACGTACCTTTTTTGATATTACCTTTATCATTACGGACTTTTTCCCTTGTTCTGGCCAGCTCATATATTTTCCATTACCCTAACCCTACTTACGAAATTTCATCATTCAATTTCGCCAATCAAGTAGAGTTTGGAAAACTTAAAAAAATCAGTGAAAGATCAGTAAAAAATTAACATAGAAATGATTCACAACTATTGTAAACAAAACTTTAACACTGCTTTGATTTTGACGACAACTATCCGACACGAATTCGAATTATGTACAGTAGATTCATTTCAATTGTGCCGAAATATACGAGCTGCGCGGAAACAATTTGCAATTTTTTGCAGACTTTTTGGCACCTTCATTTTCTTGCTTTGAAGATTTTTAATTTCTAGAATGTTTTCTGGTGAATGAAGGATAACTTTTTGATGCAAACATTTTCACCGCTTCAATAGAATGCAAAGGGTTTTAATTGGACTGATTAGTCCATCGCTGCTTTAGACAAACTGCTCATTGCCTGCAGTTCTATGGAATTGTCTCATTCTTGAAGGCTTCCAAATATTGAAAGTAAACTTTTATTACACATTGCTGTTCATCACGGAGGACAACAAAATCATTTGCAACCGCTCGGCGCATTGTACATGTGATCACAAACCTTGATTTTATCATTGAAAAATTTATCTGGTCCACAGTTCATCTCATAATGATGATTACCGGCGCACTGAAGAAACATATGGCAATTGTGGGGATGCGGAAACAAACCATCCGGTTCTGGACAACTTACATCTGAAATAGATTTCAAAAGCATAACGTGGGATTCCTCAGGAAGAAACCCAATAAGAAAAAGGTGTAGAAGTTTTGCAAGTTCCGAATAATTGATCTGCAATTTACGTCCTTTTGAGAAGTTTCGTGGTGACAAAATGCATGATTATTAGACTTTCAGCGTCTTCCTTACCTCCATATGACCGTTTCATATTCCGTAAGGGATGAGTGCGGAGTAAACTAGGATGATTGAACTGTGTCCCCCATATCAGATTTAATAGGACATTCTTAGAAATAACAAACCGGAAGGTTGGTGGCTTGTTTGACTACAACTCGTCGTTGTATGAATTACAGTTGTTGTAGTTGCTGGTGTAGTTTTTGTGGCTATCGGTTTTGCCGTTGTCGTGACAATGCCTCCCGTCGGCGCTGCTGACTGTAAATGTTTTGTTGCACTTCATATTTGTAACTTCAAATAAACTATGGAAAAGAGACGATTTGAAATTAAGATAAATGTTCGGTGATAACCATAAAGCTAATCGAATGCTAAGATTAGTACTGCGGCATTCTTACAAATAACGTGGCCTATCAGTTAAGACCAATTTGATGA
>JABVXS010001098.1:0-18680 GCA_013365335.1 Madathamugadia hiepei | reverse complement strand
TACTACTACTATTATTGCTACTACTATTGCTACTACTACTACTACTACTACTCTGTCAGTTAGATTAAATTCACTGGCAGTACTTCACCGTCCGTTACACATATTATGCATGCATACATTACAAATAAGTATTACTGTTAATTAGAAAGAACCAATTGGAAAGAAAAAATACTAAAGAAATTGAAGAATTTCACTGGGTGAATTGTGGAATTATTTGAAATTCAAAAAACAAAAAATTAAAAATGAAATTTCAATTTATTTCTAATGTAATTAGCTTTATGTAATTTGAGCATTGTTAACTTTTTCAGAATTATCGATGACATTTTTAGTTTTGCAAACACATATGCTTACTTCCTCGCTAATGATACATCATTTAATAATTTTTTTTTTAAATTAATGAAATGAAAAAGTTAGGAAATGAAAAAATGTGAAACTTTCAAAGACATACACACATACACACATACACACATACATAACACATGCACACACAGTAACAGGCAGACACAGACACAGAAACAACTGTCTTAATAATTGTTGATAAATAAATGCATGGGATCGGTTGGAAACATAGTGAACAGAATCGATAGGAATGGAAATTTCAACTGGCATATTGAAATGAAATTTTAGCGGAACAAGCTTACACTTACTTCATCAATTTAAATGAAATGGAAAAGGGAACATTGGGAAGGATATCGCCGAGCTCTTCCAGCATTTGGGGAATTTTCACACAAAGACGACAAAATGCAATTTAGCATATCTGTCACTGCCTAATATCATGATAATAATTCATGATATTATAATTTATAATATTACACTTAATATAATGATAAATTCATTATACTTGATATGAATAATGATAATAATAATAATTCCTGGTATCATACTTGATGTAATGATAATAATTCATAATATTACACTCAATACAATGATAAAATCATTGTATTATACTTGATGTAATGATAAAATCATAGTATTATACATGATATAATGATAGTAATTCACGGTATTACACTTGATAAGTACTCATGACACGTTGCTTGATTTGGTATTATACTCGATAATAAATCATGATACTATGCTTTTAAAATTAAAATTTCAAGTCATTCATGCTGGGATGATCAAAGATATTTAGTTGTACGAAAATCAACCTCACATGCAGAAATATTTGCTGAATATCCCGAATGAACCACGATATTTCCATATGGCAAACCTCGATGACCACCTCCAAGGATTTTTTTTTCCTTTATCAAAACATACTTACTTCAATATCACATAATCAATGTCACTTTTTTTCAAACAAATTTTTATCCGCTTTTTTCCCACATTTCAATAAGAAGATAGCTTCAAGCATTTTCCACACTCACCAATTTTCCTGCTAAATTGTTTCATAAAAATTTTTTCTACTGAAACTTTCCCACTGCAGATTTCATTTTTCTTCAAATTAATGATTGAAATGATTCTCTGAAAAAAAGATAATTGCTTCTTCGCACGGTTATTTATGTTTTCCATGAACTTTTCTCAGAACATAATCAAGAAGCTATTCTAATTTTTCAAAAATTCCAAACCTCGAAAAGTTCTAAATTATTCAATATATCAATTTTTTCAAAAATGAAGCTAATACAATGTTCTTAGTAAAGAATTATAGCAGTTTGTTCCACATACCATTGTATTTTCCACGGATTTTTGACTCATTTTAAGAGATTTTTGAGAATTATACATCCGCGGTACAGCAAGGAAAATTTTTAATAGCAACACAAATACAATGCTTTCGTCAATTATCTGCAGCAATAAAACTTCTACGTGAAGAAATCAAAATGCAGGAAATTGCGACAGTTTGGGGATTTTATAAAGATTATTCAACAGGCCCTCTAATAAATATATATAGGCATAATCATATGGATGTTCCAATTTTAACTGCACAGCGATTTGGTTCTGATCTTTCTGTTAAACCACTAACCAAGAAAATACCAGGTTGATTAAAAGTATTCACCAGAAAAGCAAAGTAGACAGGTCGTGCCTTGCAATTCACCTGATTTCATGTCATAAGTAAATAACGGAAATGAAGTTAGTGCAAAGAACCAATTCAAAAATTTTCAAACAAGCAAATAATGTGTAGGGCACAGTGACAACTCTTTTATAACCATTTTGAACACTCTTTCACTTCTCAATCTCAATTTTGAACATAGTAATTGGAATTCCTTATCCATCCTCTCTCTACATCGCCGTATTATCTCTCAGACAGCACTTAAAGTGTATTATGCTTTAGGAAGAGTTATTAGTACCTCGTTCTATGTTGACGCAATACCTTATGAAAATCAAGGATTACCACACCAATACACTAATATCAACAAAGGCGACTTTATGTTCAAGCTCATGGACAATGAAAAATAAACATACAGAGGACTAGTACAGATATACAAATTACATGGTATTACGGGAAACGCTTCTTAGGTTTGAACCAGTCCTCTATATCCTTGAATAGATCGTCCTCTACCTTCTTTATTGGATCTCGATTGATGGTATTTTCGCCACGAACACCTGTCATGAACTTATCAGCTTCGTCCAAAAAGCGATTAAACAAGTCTTTCGGTGAGGGGAGCGCTTTCATCTGAAAACAATACATTTTGTTTTTAAAATTTCAAGTAAAATATTTTTTCAAACTAATTTTCTTCATTTACTTTTACAGTGTTATTTTCAGTCCGGAAGTATTTCATTCTAACAATTCATATAGTTTATATTGATTTTAAAAGATTTTTTTTTCAAACTATTCCAGTTTTTTATTTCTTTTAACAGCACTACTCAATTTCTTAAAGTGAGAATAAAAGGTGTACTTGACGATTCTGATCCATGTAGATACCAACATAAACTCCGACACCAAAAGATACCTGAAAATTTCTAGACATCAATTTCCAGGTCTACACATAAATGCCCATACAAAAGAATTACTTGAGACAAGATGAAACGATTCCAAAATACTTTATAATACAAAAAATAAATGTAGACAGGCTGGAAAAAAATTCACCAGATGTTTCAGCATAATTGAAGATAACACGAATGATATCAAGCAGAGCGCCAAACCTGAAGTGATATAAAAATATAAAACAAAAAAAATGAATGAATTATATACAATGCAGGGTATACATTTCAATTAACTAGGAAAACTTAACACCCACTGACTTACACCATAATTAAGATCTGTTACATTTAATGTCAGAAGCTAATCTATTAGTCTGAAAACAGTAATATTATATATGAACAGACGATTAAACTGACAGAGAGTTCGAGTCAAATATTGGATCGCTAATTTATGTATAGCAACAGTGCATACAAAACTGCTAAAAAAATCACTACAATTTCTAATGAATTATTAAGTAATGGAAATTACCAATCGGTATGTAACAATCGAAAACACGGAACAGTGTTACTCTTTTATTCAAGAATTTCCAAATTACATTCATTATGCAAGAAACAATGGCGTGTGACAAATAAAATTATATATCATGACGAAAATAAAAAAGCAAACTACAGCAAAAAATGGCATCTATTAAAAATTCATTGTAAAGAGTTACTGCATAAGGAACTCTTGTTGGACTTGGAAAGTACAAAATACAAAGTCTTTTTAATCTTGAGAATTTGGCAATTTCACAGCCGTATGTTTTTGCATTCCGAAAGTTTTGCATTCATCGTCTTCAGTACCCACCTAATCTAGATGAGAAAAAATCTCTACAACTTTCAGTTTCCATGTTTTTATCACTTAAATATACCTGAATTCCAACAGCCTATTCCCACGCAGTTATACCTGAAAATTCACTGTATTTTCCCAAATGATACAAAGGATTTTAGGAACTCTAGAATGCTACTTACTTCCACGACTTAACTGAGTTCAGTTTTTTCATTCGTACAAGTCTAACTAATTCTCAAGTTCCAGATGTTCCAGTTTATGCAAACCAATGACTTTCCAATCTCCGATGCTAGGAGCTTTTGATTCACAAAACGACTGGAGCTCTCAAATCGCAAATAATCAATCAGTTGTTCAAGTTTACAATATTTGGCGTGATTCACTTGGAACAAACAAAACGAATGTATCCAGAAAACCACCATCTCTCATATCGTCTGTTTTACCGCTTATAATACTTCATCATGGATTTTTCTTACCAATGGTACAAAATCCTGGTTAATGCAATTAAATCTTTCAAAAATGACAACAAAACTCCGTTATTTTTCCATTTTCCAAAAAGCAAAAACATTTCACATGCTAATATTTGAAATAATATGACTACTCCAGTAATTTATCTAGTAAAATTAACATTTATACCTTAAAATCTATAAAAATACACGTCATCCTTATCACCATATCATCACATTTCGAAACAAACACGAAAAACTGCTGAAGAGTAATATTTCGTATTAAACTTACTTCTCCAATACTTGGAATATCATACAATCACGAATTGTATTAGTTTGACGCATTGAAAGCTAATCTCAGCTTAATATCCGTCCATTCACTAACACCGTCATTCCTTCGCTCTAAATATATCTTTTGAAGTTTTCCAGTTTAAGAATGCAAAAATTAAACGCTAATTCTCTTTCATAATTCCTCAACAAAAATCACAAATACCTGTGCCTTCTTCTTTCTCCATTTAATCGGTCCTCTTTTATCATCTCGGCAAGGGGTCCAAGTAAATACAGATGACCAGGCAAACGCTCCTCTACACTTATCACGTGGACTTCACGCAAGCATGCAGATTCGACCACTTCCGTACAAAAACAGACCAGCCAATAAACGATGGTTCGGCCATAGTGTCTCGCCATGCAACAAAGAAAGACGGACAAATAGTCAAGTGATAAGCCTTAGATTGCCGGAGTCTTTTACACCGATGTACACTGAATCGCCACGTTTACCGTGTGCAGTGCGTGACTCTGAATGCTTCACACAATACTTGCATTTCTAATAACAACGTAAAGTTCTTTGGATTATCTGTATGCAGTAGACCTATCTGTGTATGTTGTACAATGTGCGTGACTGATTTCATTTAGTGTACCCTGGAACGACAGCGGTATTGAGTAGTATTTATTAGAAATTATTTCACCGGAAAAAATAAAAATGTTCTAACAAATGAGAAATTCACTTAAAATGTGGTTGAAACACTGATTAAAAAATTTAGCAATGCAACGATGCAATCAAGAAATATCCTATCCACCTTAATTTTACTGTCCCACTACTATTCAAAAGAGTCAAGAAAACTGATTGAGAGGTTCATTCTTTATTCCTATTCAAGTCTTTCAGTTTCGGTTTTACTTTAATTTGGCTCATTACATCATCAAAAGCAGCATGGGAAATTTTTTCTTCCTTATCCTCCACCTCCACAACATCTTTTACATCAGGAACATAAAACTGTAACATGTTTTTGATACCGGACTGCAGTGTAACTGATGAACTTGGACATCCTATGCACGAACCCTGAAAAATATTGCTTGCTACTGTCCAATGAAGAATTCAGAAAATTAAATTATTCTATGGTTTTAAAAAACAACCAGTGAACATATTTAAATGTTCAAGACAAAATATAAATCTATAAAAACAAGGAAAAAAAATGCAATAAAACAGTAAATAGCAAGGGTAAACTAAGCAAAATTTTTCAGAGTAACTCGTAAAATTTTCTAGTTTCAACTCTTACTGCCTTATTACCTGCAATTTAAGATATACTACACCATCGCGGAAACCTTTATATATCACATCGCCACCATCTTGTTGCACCATCGGTTTTATACGGCATTCTAATAATTCCTTGATCATTGCCACAGTATCACTATCCTCCGGATGTATTTCTTAAAGAAAACAGAATTCTAGCAAATATATGATGTAAAAAGTTAAACGCCACAGTGAATGTTTCTTTTCGTCGGAAACAATTACAAAAATAATGTTGCAATAACGCACCAGTATCTTCGGGACCTTTTGGCATTTCACCTTCATTTACGATTGGTTTCTCAGATTGTAGATAATCCATAAGTATTGCAAAAATTTCAGGTTTTAAAAGTGCCCAATCATCAACCTCATTGTGTTTCGTTATCGTAACATGGTCTTCACCGAAGAAAACACTTTTGACACCATTAATTCGGAACAGTTCCCTACAAAAAGAAAAAAAATCTCCCAATGATTACTTTTACTTTTATATTTCTATAAATCCATATTAAACCAATACAATAAGTGGGATTCGTTTATGATTTATGAATCCAAAAAGGACATCTATGCAAAATTTTTGGTTATTCAAAATAATTGTTCTAAGAAATTGATGATGAGCGACACAGTTTGTGTAACGCTTCACATAAGAATAGATAATATGAAAGCTTACATGGCCAGTGGGCTCTTCTTGGCAGACAAGAAGTTACTGAATTCAAGCGTTCCTTTACCTTTACCCATAATAGTTTTACCCGGAATAAACTTTAGAGTTGCTGGATTAGGAGTCTCCTGTGCTTGTATAAACATATTTCGAACTGCAATTTTAAACATAGTTTATTAAAGTTGGAAATAAGAAAATAAACAAAAAATTTTTTCATAAATCATTATTTCACTTTTGTAAATGAGCAGTTTGCCAGATCTTTTCACTAAAAGCTAAAACAAAGAAAAAACAATTAAAAAAATCCTATCGAGAAATGAAATTCAAAAAAGAACGAAATATATTAGCTAATATTGCCAGCATCTAATCGACTTATGAATTGATTTCTATGTATGAACTTCCTTCCCAAAAACAAACTGTCAAATAAACTTAAAAATAACAGCTGATCCTAAGTTTACCTAACCTTCTCCGGTCCGTAGTGAGAATCTTCAAATAATCATTTCCTAAAATTCACCTGGTCGAATTGATGATGTAGATGGCCGTACATGCAGTAAACAACTTTTTGCAAAAATACGAAACAACCGTTGACTCCACATTTCCAGAGAAATTCAGGCTTTTCAAGAACTACGACACCGTTGTTTAATGCATTGCTAACGCAGGCTCTGAAAACCTATCATAGCTTCCTTCCGGTTAATCAATACTTCGTCGAAAAGCCTTTCCGCCTTGTTGGACCCGAATCCAACACACTAACTCAAGCAAGAACAAAAAAGGATTATACTGTTGAAGGACGTTAATCTTTTGCTTTGGTAATATTCATCAAACCGAATTATGTCAAAAAAATCCATGGTTAAATGATGGCAGGACTGGACGGAACATGAAATGCAACCGGTTTTCCTTTGTTATTTGTAACACACTGAAGTTACGGCATCACTAGATTTTGACCCAACGATGTTTTCGAAATTCTTAATACTTTTAACTTTTGTTTAACTCTACATACTACATTCAAAATTTTACATTACAGTAATGAAATTGTTCAAGACTGATCTTTTCTTCTGTTACATATGAAACTAAACGGCGAATGTGAAAGCACACATACGAAACAAAGTCTTATTTAAAAAAGTGATTTAATCCGAAAGTTACAAACAAAACATAGAAATATCAAAGGACCTATAACACAGGCTACAATGCCAAACAATAGCTTATAGTTTAAGAAAAACTTTTACTGGAGTTTAGGATAAACAACTTATGCAAATTCCTATGTCAACGTGAAACAACAAAGAAGCAAGTGGCTGCCAACGACATTTTGATCAGTGTGGAGTATAGAATAATTCACTGGAAGAGTTCAACCAGCGTAAACGACACAAAACAAGTCGCACAAATATTTCGAAAAAAAATCTGAACTTCAAACGTTTCAAATTAGATTTAAAGCTTTAACTGGTGCAAAATAGCCTTCCAGTATTGTCAAAATGAAAGGCTGAAGACAAGTAGAGATAGCTGGAGGTAGATGGCAGCGACTAAACACACCGTAAGGTCACCACCTTCATTTATTCAACACTAAGAAGTTCGACATCAAAGATCAGAGTTGAATTTGGTGGTATAGCGCCTGGAATTCCTCGACTACCATAACCAAGATCTGATGAAACCGTCAACTTTGCACGCTGACCAACAGACATCTGTAAATCACATGTTCTTAAGCTTATCTCTGATTTATCCAATATTCACTGTCATCAATGAATGATCATATAACGGTTTTGCAAAATTAAACATGTCCGAGAAATAGAAACCTTCGCAACACCTTCGTCCCATCCTTTGATGACTTCACCAGCACCGATCTTGAATTTAAATGGTTTACCACGCGAACGTGAACTGTCCACCTCAAAATAATTCAGTGAAGCATTCAAAAATCAATGAAAATTGAGAAACAAAATATCAAGTGCAACACAATCAATTAAACTACTCAAAACTTTACCTCCTCGCCATTTTCCAAATTTAAGACATAGTGACAAGTTACAGTTTGTCCTGTTTTCGGAAATGTTTGGCCTGTAAAATTTAATTTTATCCCCTGAAAATTCATCAAAACACTTCTGCTACACTACAAAATAGTTTACTTAGAGATCTCATTCTTCTGCATGATCGCACAAGGAAAAACTTGGAAAAGCATGAACATTGTATGCATGAGAATAAATGTATGGGTTGATACGCCACCATAGATCAACTAGTTTTAAAATGGAACGGAATATTACCGCACGAGATGAGAAAGGAAAAACTAACCGTCGCCTTCTTTGTTAGTATCAATCTTTACCGGCATGTCGAATTCAGAAGTACTGAAAAATGCAGATGTAAATATATCTATTATGACTGCATAATTCGCAGATAGATCGGGAAAATCGATAGAAGAAAAAAAGTTGAAAACAATGACATTTATACAAAGAAACCACGAAGTTTTATGTTATTCAACTGCGAAATACAGATTTCTAGAGATCTAAGACTTTTGCTGTTCCATGCAATGAAATTGCAACGAAGGAATATGTCAAGTAGAAAACAACTTCCTACTAAATATGTTCATCCGCGACGTTGGGAAAAACCTGAATATGAATATTGCCTATACGATTTTTAAGAACCTGTTAAATTAAAAACCGCAATATCACTATGCGACATTTGACCTCGAAAAAAAAACGAGTTCTAACTCATCCTGACCAACATTATTGAAAATTTTATTAAAAAAAAATGATATAAATTAAAAACAATTATACAACGATAACATAATCTTAACAATGTAACAATATGGCACTGGCAACATTTGAGATCACAGCTATCCAAAGCTAACATCGTATGACGAAATCACAGTTCGAAGAATATCACCCGAATATAGAGGATCAATGGCCCTGAAATATGCTATTAATAATAAATATTTAAATTCATTTGAAACACTACAAAAAGATTTTTTTCTTTGAGAAACTGCGGAAGTTCTGCTGAACATTATTAATATTATAATTTGGATTCTACGGCAAAAGTTGGATTTCACTTAAGTCTTACCTTAAAATTCCACAAGGACCGAAGAAAAACTTAACCATATATAATTAAAGAGCTGATTAACCTCCATGTTTTTCGATTTTTTTAAAACAATTTTTGTTCCGTGTTCGTTAAATATGCAGTTTAGATTACATTTTACAGCATTTTCTCTTTCAAGTTCCATGCATTTTCCCTACCTCCACGCTTAAGCATATTCTGACCATGCAAAGGTAAACAAAAATACAATAATAATATACCAAAATCCATTATATTCTATTAATATCATTTGATAGGTGAAATAACCAGTATTATCTGCGGCCAATTTGATTAAACTATTTAAATATAATAGCCTTGGTGGAAGATATAGTCCCTACGTATTATTTTTTTAGCGAAATTTTAGAATTTAATAAAACTAAATATCAACAGCTTGTTCTTAACTGCACAAACAGAAGAATTTCCTCCATAACGTTAGATCTTTCCACAATAAGTTGATAAGGAACACAAATATTTGTGCTTTTAATTGTCTGGCATCATTAATAATTGTCCTAAATATTTTAAAACTTCTAATTAATTCTATCTACATTTTATATAGATTTTTCCCACCAAATTTTCAAGCAGATCAGTCTGCATATCAGTCCAAAATCAGCACACCGTTACTGATTCAGTGCTAGACAAAACCCCACATTAACAAAACAACATTTTACTGGTGGATTCGAGCAATATAACTGTGAACAAATTTTAACATTTGAAAGAAGCTGCGGATGGGCTGCCATATTTGATAACTCTCTCTTTCACTCTCTCTCTCAAACCTAAAATCTAAGTAATTGGTGCAATCTAGAATGAATTGTTGCCGCTAAGGACCTGGTCACAAATGTCAAGGGTAACATTTTTAGTAAACAAAGCAAAAAGTTTTTTAAATGAGCTTCAGTGAAGGATGGCAAATGTCACGCATACCGCACTCACTAGATTTTGAATTATTTAAGCCAATTCGCACATCGTAAAAACCTGTACAGCACCACCCGCAACCGATTTTATTAAAATAAAGACTAAGTTCTAAAGAAATAAATATTACCACTTAGAAAAAAGGAAAACAAAAAAGCAAAAATAATACTTAACACTGGAAATTTAAAAATTTAACACCAAAAATTTAATCTGTTTTTTAAAAATTTGCAGATCTCAGCGTGACCATCCAATTTTCTCTTTCTCATTCATCACTTTCATTTGAGAGAGTTTAATTTGAAGATTGCCGATTATTTAAGTTTAGCTTTTATGTTTGAGTGAGGAAGCTCGATACCACCTGTAAGATAAATTATATTTCATTGCATTGATTGAATATATTTTCATTGATCTACCACCTGAGTGTTCAAACAGCTTGCTTACAATTAGATGGTACTTATAACATTTCCTTTTAAAATGATGAATGAAATAAGACCTTCCAGTTGATAACTCAGAGAAGGTTAGAACAAAAGTAACAGAGATAAAACTTACTGGATGAGAGAAAGATGAGAATTATATATTATGACAAGATAACATCAAAAGCAAGCTGGCAAGAACGAATTTTCAAAAGCAAAATTATTAGAAAAACTCAAAATCGCCTGTGTTATCAATATAATTTTATACTTCCACCGGGCCGTTAAAAATCTATAAAAAAAAAAAAACACAACTAACCATATTTGTTATGTTACAAACTAAGATGATTTGCCGAGATCCGTAGACCAAAATGAAGAGAATGCGAAAAGGGATTCACAAAAGTGGCAGAAACATTTTTATATCGATTTAACTTGAAATTGTGTAATTGCTGAAGACATGGGTTATTCAAAATTGCATTTAATATGGGCGGTACCTGAAACAACAAATATGAAATGCACCAAATGTGGTACCACTGATAAAGGTATACAAATGGTGCGAGAAGTGAAATAACTGCTGAATTATAAAATGGGAAAATTTTTCTTACCCTCCACGATCACCACCACCTCGAACGCCTCTATAAGCACCACGTTGCATTCCTCCTCGATCACCACCGCGTCCTCGAAAACCGCCACGTTCGCCCCCTCGACCTCCACGGAAGCCTCCTCTGCCTCCTCGCATTGCTCCTCCACCTGGTTGGTCGTCACCTCCCTCTTCACCATCGACTACAAATAGAAATCTTACAATACTGTTTTGAAAAATAGAAAATTCGGAAATCTAACCGAAAACAATACCTTTTTCACCACCATCACCAGCGCCTCCTCCTTGATTAGTCATCTTGTCAAAAGTTTCATCTCGTGTCTGAAATAATTTTTTTAGGCTGATGAAAATGTTTCAGAAACTACATGAAACAATAATAGATCTACGTGATTTAAAAAAAGAGCTTTTTAAGTGAATTACAGACCAATGGTGATAGGAATGCAGTAGTAAAACAATGTTTTAGAAAAAACGATCACACTCAGCACTGGATACGCTAATGAATTACAAAACACACAAAATTAATGAAAACAAAATAGAAAACTTACTGGCTGCAAAGTAGTCGAAAGCTGCTCCAAAACGCCCGCTATTCGCTGATATGCAACATGCGCTGGCGCGATAGTTTCTACTTTTACATGAAGTGGCCCACCATAATGAGCATATTGTGGATCTCCACTTTGCAATAATTCCTGTTCCTGATGAAAAAACTCGATTAATTTTTGAATTCCTCACTATTCCAATCACGGTAATGGTTACGTACAAGCTATCCATTATATTTTCAGTGGTCATTTATAGAGATTATGAACATGAACAAAATTTATAACGACCTTGGCGCGATCTTTAGTAGAACCACGACCAAGTACATAAATGTGACACTTGAATTGTTTTGCCATAGCTTGCAGCGTTGCTCCTTTCGGTCCCAAAATTTTACCAACAAAATTGAAATGAGGATGCCTGAAGTTGGGTATCAGTACCTGGAAAAGAAAGTTTTTATCATGTTGCATGAAAACTTCCAGTTATTTCTCGCAATTCTCGTCTCCTAATTTTTTTTCATAATTTTGTAATTTCCCTCTCTGGGCTTAATTGACACCTTTAAAATAGTGCATTAGCAACAATAACGGCAATCTACATTTAGCAGCATAGATAATAATCGAAAGCCAACTGAGTTTAACCTTTTTGGAAACTTTAATTGGTTTGGCAATATCAACTTCAAGCCATTCTGGATCAATGGAATTTTCTAATTTGTCCGCTTCAGCAGCTAACAGTCGTTTTGCATTTTTAAACTGTTCACCCCATTCGCCGCCCTGCTCCATTAGCTGCTGCTCATTATGTATTTCTCGAATCACGACCTAGAAACCAATGATAAAAGAACTGCTCAAAATGACATATGTAGCATGTTTTGAATTATAAGAAAATACGCATAACAGATCAGCATGTACATGAATTATAGATAAACGTCTTAAAAGTAAAAGCTTCTGCCTAACACTAACAAAGAGGTCACAAAAACTACCATCCTTTGCTGTCAGTCTGTATCTGTCATTTTCTTTTTTCTCTCTTTGCAATAATGAATTAACGAACTTGAATTTCCGCATCAAGCGGACTCTGGGTATCCATGTAACCGTATCCACCATAACCGCCATAACCTGGGGCACCATATCCTCCATAACCCCCTGTAGCACCACTATAACCACCAGGGAAAGCTCCCGGCGGACCACCCTGAATTAATTCATTGTTAGCACAAATTATTTTATCCGGACCGCAATCATGGCGACACTCATGATTTTATTTAATTTGCTCGTTGCGAAAACATACTGATGATTTTATTCGTCAAAATTAACAATCATGCCGTCCCAATCAAGATCTACGACTCAAAACATCTAGTAACTAATTAAAGACTGAAGAAAGCCCGTATAAATGAAGATTCTTTCCAGTCATTCTTTGTTTGCCTTCCTCACCTACAGTTTGGCCAATATAACATAGACACATACCGCTCCATTGTATCCAGCCCCACCGCCTGCTGCATTTCCATAATGGAAGTCTGCTCCTGGTGCTGCTGCTGTGGCGGCCATTTCTTATACTCTTGCTTGAATAACTTTAGTTCACAGAACGGTTTAAACAAGTTAAAATCTAAAAAAAAATTCTAAGTTCCAGCAAACTGAGTACGTGCATAGAGAACAAAAACAAGCTTCAATACGCCAAAAATGAACCATAGAGTTGACCCACTACATAAGCTCAGCACATTTAAAAAAAACTCCACAGAACAAGTATTGATAATTTAAACAGCTGCGTCGCACATTTTTGCGCGACGCGTAAGCATCGATTGGCGAGCGCATCTTGGAAACAGAACTTGTGCTGTTCAATAATTCTAAACAGGGTCAAGGAAGGGTTAGGGTTAACTGAATTTGTAAAGGAAGAGGAACAGAAAACACACGCACATATATACACACACGTCACAAAAACTCCGCCACAGCACACACCCCAAATAACTCCCACGATGCGTTGGTGTGAAACAGTATGAAATTAATGCGTCCCGTACCTAAAAACATTTTTTTACGTATCCAATGCAAACATTCATCCCTGTACCCTTAAATACTGTCAAAAAAACATTTTTTAGCTTGGAAAAGGACTTGGGTTTGCTAAAGAGGCATTAAGTGTACTACTTAAGCGTTTTATTTTTTTTTATGTTTTTTATTTTGAACAACATTATCTCAATTGAAAACCATTTATTGTTAAATTATACGGGAGCGTTGCACTTTTTCATGTTTGGGCCATTTCTTGCCATTCTCCGTCTTCTCCATCCTTTAGCGGAATTAAATCTATCCTTGCTGTGGTAACTTCTTATGAAATAATTTTCGAAATGCCTACTGCTGTGTATTTACTTCTTTCACCGTCTTCCGTTATGCTTCCGATATCTGTGTCATGTGCTGTCAAACATTTATAATAATTTCTTGCAGGAGGTATCAAAAGAATTGTTAGAATATAAAGATAGAATGCAAGAGTTACGGTAGATTTTCCTTCTAAAGCAACGTTTAGTGACGAATTCGTGATTGTCAAGAATGTTGTAAAGTAAGTTTATGTACTTTCGATCTTATTGTTCCACATATTGTTTTTTTTTGTCCAGGAATTTATAAAGCCCTTCGAAATCATTCACAATTATAGTGGGATTGAATTCGAACAAAGTTATGATTTCAAGTGAAACTAAGTAAAAATAATTATTTATATACGTTTTATGAGTTAACGGATGAATGTTAACGATTGTGCGGAATTCGCCAAATAATTTTGATTCACTTCGTCAGAATTAAGATATTTAAAAGTCACCAATGATTTTATTTGGAACATTAATTAAGCTGCAGACGCGAACAAGGTGAAAAAAGAAAGAAAGCAGACGTCGTAATAAGGGTCATTTAGTAATGTGACCTCTGTAATTTCTCCTTTTTCCTTGCATTTCCCTTCATTTTTTGACATTTAAACAATTTTACGTCTCTGCAACAATTTGCCAGTTTCAGAAGACGCTCTTACACTTCAGTTAATTTCTTCATCGATTTTTCCTAATCTTCCCATGTTGAGCCAACTTTATCTTTTTTTCTGCATTACTTATAACTCTGTTTGTAACACTGGTAATGAGTCATGTGCATGATGTTCTCTGAAGCTGTAGCTTTTTTGTTGGAATATGTAGATATGAGCAGTACAAAGTAACATCGATTTTCGCATTTTCAGTGTGAACAGGGATCCTCGTCATATGACGAATGCCCTGCTCCTTCCGTACATGTAACTAGCAAGCGACTTTTATTGAACTTCATTAATCGTTCGTTTTTTTATAGTTTTCCAAATTCATAAATGGATTTCTTATCTTATTATTGCTAAAACAGTTTAGTATCAGAGAAGGAAGTTGCTTCAGATATAAGTGATATGGTAACAATTATTTTAGTTTATATTTGCATTCCCATTTTTTATTTTTCTGGCTATAAGCTGTTGCAGAGAAGTGCTTTTTAGAATTATTTTATATCAAATTAGCGATGCTGAAGAATGTTTTTATCTGACAGATATGCTTGGCGTTTTTATCTGACAGATGTGCTTGGCCTAAGTCTTTTTTTCTTCCTTCTTTCAAACCCTTTTGATTCAAGGACTAATGATTCATGTTTTGTCATCATAGGCATCATTTTGTCTATGATTATGTAGCGCGACTGGATAATCAATGTTGGTTACATTCCAGTTTCTAGCACTGACAATGGCAGAAAGGAACGTTTGGCTTTTTTATCCAAATTTGATTGGATATCTGCGCATTATCCTTGCGATAATATCATTCGAAGCAATGACTTATGCTCCGTGGCGTGCGGCAATTTGTTATATTCTAAGCGCTGCTTCTGATGCTGTCGATGGTTACATAGCGCGACTGTATAATCAATGTTTGTTACATTTTTTTTTTGTTTTTTGTGACTGAGTCGTATTTATCAATTAAATAAATCCTTTTCAGAACATTAATGCTGAAGTTAGTTCGGAATTCATAACTGAAGCTGACTTTTTACAGAACTTATCTTGTTTTTTATCTTATTTCAAGCATCGCGTTTTGGAGCCATGCTGGACATGCTAACGGATCGGTGTGCTCTCATGGGATTGGTATTATGTTGCGGATGTTTCTATCCCAGTTATTTGTTTTATTTTCAAATGTCAGCCGTACTTGATGTTGCCTCACATTGGCTCCATTTCCATGCTAGTGATGTTACGGGCAAAGTCACCCATAAAGTAGGTTTTGTGCAAAAAATATGATTTCATAAAAAATACATATTAAATTCAAGCTGCATGTTCTTGAAAGTATCATACTTCACTCGGTGAAAAACGTTAAGTGATATATGTAGACTTAAAAATTTTTCGTTTTTTTTTATATTCGAGTCAGATTTACTTTCCAGCAATCTTCAAATCCGATTCTACATCTCTACTATACATCTCGTCTATTCCTCTTTATGATGTGTTTGGGAAACGAAGCATTCTACAGCTTGATATACATCAGTCATTTTTGGCATGGATCAGGTATCCTCGGTTTCCATCAGATTCCATTTCTAGCAACACTGCTTTTTCCCGTTGCGCTGTTAAAATCAACGATAAGCTTAATCCACCTTATCGTTGCTGCACAAACATTAGTAGCGAAAGATCACGAAATGATTAAGCAGATCAAGTGAAAGTCCTTGTTCTTTTTTGTAATTAGTAATCCACTTCTGCATCATGTTTTTTGTAATTAATAATCAACTTCTGCATTGTTCACGGTTCGAGGAAGTCAGTATTAAAATTTATAGTTTTAATTTTCATGCTTCTTACTTGTTAGTCCATACTTTCATCTCTTGCGAAAGCAAAACAAAAACTTCGTCAAGACGCTCTGTTTAGTCTTAAATGTACTATTATGCCTTAAACATCGTATTTATTTTTAGTTCTCAAGTCAATGTGTAAAAACTTTTGACGACGTTTCGGGACGTTCAAATCAGTGTTTTTTTTTTCTCATTGTTTTCGTTTTTGAGAAAGAGAGAGAGAGCTGTTTATTAGTACTTGTCTTGTCAATTTGGTTAAAGCTTTAGCATCATTGTCATCCGTAAAATCTTGTAATATTATCGCAATTCAAAATTTATTAATATTTATGAATCTTTTTTCCCTTAGCATTTGATAGTCGCAGGATCACCCATAGCACAATCCGCCTGTCGAGAGATTGATAAGATACACATACAAGGGTCCAACTCCCAGATATGTTATCACCGACGACAGACCTTTGCGACGGGCCAGTCGGGTAACGATAGTCGCAGAAAGAATGAGATGCAACAGTTTCAAATACCTTGGTTCAACAATCTCCAACAATGGCCGTATGAACGAAGAAATCTATGCCACCTGGATGAAATGGGCAAGAAATACAAGGGGATAAAGTAATCGTCCAGAGTCCAAAAACGCAATGACAAGGGATCCATAGAAGCGGACCCTGCAACCAAGCAGGCCAAACGCTAAGAAAAAAAAAAATCATAAATATTGATGGCGGATTTTTATAGGATGAGTTAAAGGTATTGCTGATGATTTCTCATTCTCTTTTGCGTTCTCCCGAAATTATGATGTTCCATGTAGAGCTTTTCTTTGTCTACTGTTGTAATTGCTATTTATCATGCTGTTTTCGAAATTAGATGCGGTCACTAGTTTCTTGGTACTATCACATGTCCCATTGACGGTAATGTATTCGATAAAGTTTCATTTTGTTCCTTGTTTGAAAATAATTTGAATTTATGCGATTGATCCTTAATCATTCGTGAGTTTTGCTTCACCAAGCAATGTTGATGCAACAATTTATAGACATAGTTATGAGAGTTGTGGAAAAATGTTGACCTCATTTTAGACGATGATAAAGGCGATGTTTTTTTGTGTTACCAGGGAGGAATCCAAGTTGTTTGATGACATTTTTCTTATAGGGAACATTGTGCAGTTATGGTTGGGTCATTTATTGATGTCAAGGATAATCCTCATGTTGAAAAGAAGATTGAATTGAAAATAAAATTGAAACTGCAAATGAGGAAATTGTCCAAGTTTGCAAAGAGTAAAATATGATGGGTGAGGGAAACCCTCTGCAGCGAAGTGCATTTTGCTGATAGTGGAATTTGAGGTTAGAGGCCAAGCAATTGAAAAACAACCAGTCATTTCCATAAATGATCAACCTTTGAAGCAGTGAATTAATTTGATTGCTCGCAAAAATCCAAATTCTACAGATTTTCCCAACATGAAACGTTTAGAGAGTTACTGGCAGGAAATTTGCTTTGGTTCTGAAGTTTCAGCATATTATTGGGGCTGCTGCTCCTATCCATGATGATATTCTTGTGTCAACATCTTCCATGTTACTGTTTACAATGAGGAAAAGTTATTTTTGTCTAGTGAAATCTCTTTCAGGACAGCAACGAAATAATTGTGATAGGATGTACTGAGCACTGTTCATGTCCCCTAATGATTAAAGTTCCAATTGAATTTCAAAATACATTTTCCGGTAATTTTCGAAATTAGTTCAATTGATTTCCATATAAAATTTTGATCGATCTTCTCAAAATCATATTTTCAAACTATATTTTAATTCTTAATTAATACTATTAGCAAAAAAAAAAATGTATGTGTTACAAGCGATCATATTAATTAACCGTTTATAGTACAAAGATTTTTAAGGCAAACGGATTGATTACGCGACGGATATTCCTTTGTTCTCTGGTGATGAACCATTTATCCTCTCATAATTCGGAATGCACTATTCGAGCGACATCAGCCATTCCTTTTTGAAGAGGAAAGAAAGCATCAAAACCGGAACTTGAAACGTGAGAACGATGAATAATGGGAAATTAGATTTGGTCAAAGCGGAAATGGAAAGAATAAAAATGG
>JABVXS010001097.1:0-18682 GCA_013365335.1 Madathamugadia hiepei | reverse complement strand
AAGGGAGCGAAAGTATTTCACCGCAAAAAACCGATTTAAATTATTTATTCAAATTAGCGAATGTGGTGAATAATGAAGGAAAAATGAAATTGATCATTGATAATGTAATAATTATTACGTATCACGTGCCGATAAATGCCATGGATACTTATAATAATTACTAATAAATTATATCTCAAATATTTTTCAATTTTCAAAAAACACTTATAAATGCACTCATCGAAATATTCAATCAATTCTTAAAGTTACATATTTCAGGTTATGTTCAATTGTCAGCAAATTCACACTTTTTGGAATTGTGAAATGGAAAATAACATA
Source organism: Madathamugadia hiepei (assembly GCA_013365335.1). Lineage (NCBI taxonomy): Eukaryota > Metazoa > Nematoda > Chromadorea > Rhabditida > Onchocercidae > Madathamugadia > Madathamugadia hiepei. Next base: position 18,364 of record JABVXS010001097.1, on the reverse strand, counting down.
AACAATCGATATGTTATTAAAGGGAGCGAAAGTATTTCACCGCAAAAAACCGATTTAAATTATTTATTCAAATTAGCGAATGTGGTGAATAATGAAGGAAAAATGAAATTCATCATTGATAATGTAATAATTATTACGTATCTTTATTTTCCAATTTTTTTTAAAAAGAAAAATGAAAAAGTTCACGTATCACGTAAGGGATTGTTTGTTTAAGAAAAATTGCTTTATTACAGATTGTATTTTTATTTAAAATTTTCAGCACTCTTCGAAGTATAATGTAAATGCTATGTTACGTAATGCTGGAAATGTGTATAGCTTAGAGCTGGATATAAGTAACGATAGAGGTTTTGTGAAATTACAAACACCGATGCATACGATTAATCCACAAGTAATCCTTTTTTTCATTGAAATTTAAATCAGGAGAAATTAGCAACCTCATTACTTCTGAACTTTCTCAACCTTTTTTCAAAGCCTTTTCTTCATTAACAATTATCTAGGATTCTGCATTCTAATTTCACTTCACTCCTTATCTGATATCTGATAACGATGTTTTCGGGGGAAAAAAACCTGTCATTGAAGTTTAAAGAATTTTCAAAATTCATTGAGTTACTTTACGGCGAAATTATCATACAAATGCTTTTAATTCTAAGATTTGAAATTATTAAATTTTTTAAGATGAAAAAATCTATCAGCTCTATACAAAATATTTATATTCTGATATTTTCCAGGTCAGAATAATACGAAAAGGACCTACTGAATTTGAAATTCATACTGAAGGCGGAAGCATAGGAAAAATATTCGGTCGTCTTAAAACTGGTGATGACGACAAATTGTTGAAAATCCAGGTGGGACGTTTGTGACTGTTTAAGCTATTTCTTCAATATACAGTAGATTATTAATCATCATTGAGGGTACTGGAAATCATTCATGGCTACTGAATGTACATACATCATTTATGTTTGACAAAGGTACGGTAGATCATTCATTGGATCTTCTGAATATTTCGTAATGAATGAAGAAAAGAAAAACTTAGTCATATTTCTTGCAAACTCAACGAAAATGACTCCAGTTCATTTTTTCTGTGGAATCATTAGTTTTCATTTTGCTATGTTCAGTAATTAGCAGAGATTGGCTCTTCACTTTTAGATGACAGAAATATCGGAAGCATTCGAAATACATCTCCAAAATAGCTTAATTGGTGATAAGCAAAAGTCAGTGGTCTTATTAACGCTTGACCCATTGGGACAAAAGAGGGTAAGTAAATTTTGTAAGGTGTAGGAAGGTATTCGCTCAAATTTCCAATTACGCAATGAAATGATAATAATGACAATTTTAATTTCTCTAGACCTATGGTGTTGAAAATGAAATTGACGGCGAAGTTAGAAGATTCCGTGCTTTACGTTTAACCATCAAGCAACCAAAACGTGCAATGAATGTTGCAATACTTCGACCAGCACAAAACAGATATGCTTTATCCATACAGTATGCTTTTCTATTTTACAGTATCGAATAGAATGTCTGAAGAGAAAATTTTTGAATTTGATTCAATTTGGAAAAACAATCACTGCAGAAGATAATTGTAGTCCCAATGTTGGTAATGGAAAACGTCCTACTGCAGCTGAAATGACATATGATAAGACAGCTGATGGTTACAATTGGGAAGGAAGTTTCTCTGATGATTCATTGAAAGTACCGTTGAAGGCAAAAATCGTTTACAAGAAAGAGGAACAAGATAAACAAAATTATCGATTAGACTTTCAAACGGAAGTACGTCACGTTTAGAACAAACTGATAAAAGTTGAGGTTGAAATGATAATTGTGGAAAAGTTTCGCTGAAAGAATGAAAGCACAGAGGTGTAACGGTAAACGAATGCATTGCAGTTCATCTACAGCGATCAACCGGATAAAGTGCTTCTCAACTCATTGCATGTGCGACGAAGCATTATACAAGAAAGGCATAGGAGGCGAAGTATTGCAGGAAATGATGGCAGTGTCCGATTTGCTGTTGAACTGAAAAGTACCCATCAGGCAAGGTGAGCATTACCATTACAGTACCCAACAGTTACAATATCTAAACGTTACAGTATTTAACGGCTACAGTGTGTCATCGTAATACATCCTCCCATCTAATTATTGCTGGTAAATCAAATGTGAAACTTTCAATAATAACACTTTCGTTGATATTAAAATTTAAACGAAAGGAACGCTGCATCAAGTAACATATGTAATTCTAATAAATTGACTTTTTAATCATTTTTTCCAATAATAATTGATGAAGTGAATTATTGAAAAGTTTTTTGGACTGTTTCGAAGATTTGAAATGTCCCATGAAATAAAAAATTTGCTTTTTTCTTGATCGTAAAGAACTTAACAGATCGATTTATATGGTTTCCTTTCACTGCTAATAATACATTGGTTCAAGTCTATTGAATGATGATAGTCTAATTGCTGCTAATTAATTGATCCTTCACTCCAATTCTTTACATTTTTTTTAATCTTTCTCAAAAAAGGAAGTGATAATTGAGACAGAGTTTGTCCTTTATTGGTTCAAAGATTAGTTGTGTTTCTCAAAGTTGTTCTATTATTTGTTTGCTTGTAATTTTTATGGTATATAATTTTTTCGCACTTCGCAAAAAGCTAATTTTAAGAAATTTTCTTCATTAAAACAATTTTTCGAAATGAATGATCAAATAATTGTTTGCATTTTAACTTACCCATAGCTTACTAGCTTAGTATATAATTCACAATTCTTGTGCAAAATACATTTGCAATTTGAAATTTACAAGCAAATTTCATTCCGAATTAAAATTAATACTTGGAAGTCCGATTGTAAATACTAAAATTAATTGGAAAGATAAGAATTAATGAAAAAAATTAAAATTTTTAATGCTAATTATGGCCAGCGTAAACGTTGAATTCATTTTCCCTTTTTTCAGCCACCTCAACACTCGTTTATGGACTAAAGTTGATCGCTGTACTGTCCGAAAAGCTGTAATTCCTGTTCATGCGACGTTCGGCTTGGAAACTAACAATTTTTACAATCAGCCGGTTCAATATTTATTCGAAACGGAAACTGATGGAATTAAATTTATGAAAATTGAATTAAAATCACCGCATTCTTTCTTAAGAACAAGAATTGATAAAATGACCAGTGGTCATTATAAAATTGGACTTTATGAGGTATGCTACATCAATTGTTAAGCTTTCTAGAATTACAAAATGCTAAAAGTTATGACGCATTGATTTACTCAAAAATTAACAAAGCAATAAATATTAATGATCTGTCATCTGTGCAGAACAATTAACTCATACCTTACTACATCACAATTTTACTAATTAATTAGCCAAAGTCAATTAGCTGGAATAATTTCACAATTCAATGATATTTCTGTTGATTATTTCCGTCTAAAACCATATTCAAAAATTTTCTCTATATTAAATTTTATAATGAAATCAATCATGCAGTTAGTTAGTTATGTTGTTTTATAAAACTTTATATTATCAATGATTGATCAGATAGATTGATGAAACAAAATACAAAATTGTCGTAATTTCTTGTAAAATTCAAATTGAAATTTGCAGAATAATGAGCGACCAGCGATTGTTGGTGAATTAAGTTGGTATGAAAATGGTGCAATGCTGGAATATCGTGACGAAGAGTCACAGGAACTTAAATTGCATGCTTCAGCACAGAAACTTGATGATTACCAGGGCAAAGTTGTCGTATGGCACAGTGATGCAGGGAGGAAAATACAGGATGCCAGGCTGTCATTGCAAGTACGGAGAAAGCTTGAAGCTTCGATTGACATTTTTCTTCACTTGGGACACATCCATCCTGTCTTTTAAACATTTATTACACCTGTACCACATCAAGCAGGGATAATATTACTCATCCTTGATCTAATTAACAATGTTCAAAAAAAAATGTTAAAAGGGAGACCAAAATGCTAAATTTATAAAGCAAAAATTTCTTTTTATAAGGTTAATTAGCAATTTAAACAATTTAAGAATTTTGTTAATTCATTAGTTGCATTAAAATTTAAATTCAAAAAATTCACAAGGAAAAGCAAAGAATTTAATAAGAAACCATTTCTACACCAGTGTATTTTAGGTAAATGAAGGTAATGTATGGACGAGTAACATTTACCTTCGACCATCAATAGAAAGTGAATTGATGGTGAGATAATTGTCCAAATTTTTTTGTTTTAATAAATTATTTCAAATTTACTAAACATAAGTATTACGGTACTTTTTGCAGAATAGAACAAAAGCTACGGAATGGAAAAACGAACTTTTATATCAGAGCTCATTTACCAGCGATATAGGTTTACCATTATTCTTGGCACATTCTCAAATTTCCCAAGAAATTGGAAAAATAATTGATGGCACAATCAAAGCATGGACTGCAGAACAGCGGTCAAATTCTTTTAAAATTTAATTGGAATGAATTTAGTCTTCTAAATAGATCATTATTATCGACAGAGTTCAAAGGAATATAATTTTGTTAGGCAAAATAACGGAGGTCACTCTAAGATATGTTACATGCATCGTATTACTTTTCAATTCTTTTTTCGTAAATTTAGAAATGAATTTTGTGTGGAAAAATTTAGTATTTTATGAAAATTCAATGAAATTTCAAAATTTAAATATGTGATATGAATGAAACAGTTGAAATAATGTTAACATTACAGTAGTTTTGCTGATGAAATTGGTTCTGAATACGCAAGTTTAGTGGATGAAATTACGGGTAATTATGAAATGATTAAGGAAGCAATTCTTGTTAATTACGATCAAACTCATCAGGTTTTTTATATAAAAATTTGATTCCATTCAAAAAAATATACCTATTGAAATTAGTCAGATAATGGAGAAATTTGAATTTATTTTGACAAGAAGAAAGTTGTAATTGTTTGCAAAATTTTTTAGGAAATGGAAAAATTTGTTGAGGGTGTGTCAAGGTGTGATGTTATTGATCGGTTAAAACAACTGATCCGTGTTGGTGATTTTAGTGATATACAGCGTGAAACTATGAAAGCTTTGAGACCGATCACGGATCTGACGGATCAGTTATACAATGAGGTCTTTGATTTATTTCACATTTCAAAGAGGAAAAAAGTTTCGTGTAATTCTCCATTTTCCACATGAATGTGGAACTTCGGTGAGGAACAGCGTATTTGGAAATATGGCCATTCGTTACTCAGAGGTATCTATCAAAGCTTAGCGTGCTTAGATGGTGACTGCGTTAACCTTGATTAAAGTGCCTTAAATGCCATCCTGCATCCGGTTGGGCTTCAAGCCCAGGACGACTGCCTAAATGCTAGCGAATCTATCTGCCCGTGAATATAATTGTTGACCCGTCGGTTTAGGCCACTTTAGCATGAATAGTCTGCAGGACTGAGCCACAGTCATCGTAATCACACCCAGTGTACACAAGATTTCCCACAACAAAAGAAATATTTGAAAAAAAGGTAAATAAGCGAATAACTGCTTTTTATCGAGAAGTTTGACGGATCAATATACTCTCGGTCATTCACTACTGTTTCAGACATCAAATAGTCTGCGTTAGAACAGTGAAGTTAAAGTCGACATTTTTTAGTCTAATAGGTTGTTGTAATTTTTATCATCTAATATTTACAATTTTTTTGCCATCAGCTAAGCAGCCATTTGATAAGTTTATCATTTAGTGATATTTCCAGTTGAATAATCTACAACAGGAGGCTGCAAGAACTGTTGAACGCTTAGAGGAAACATTGAAATTGAAGAATTTACGAAGTAACTTTTTTTATTTCCTTCCATTTATGTGGATCATTTCATCATAATGAATTCATTCGTTCAGGAGCACTGGAAGAGTTTAAGGAGACTTTCGAACAAACTGATATAATACAAACAATGCTTTATGAAATGCGGAAATTAACTCATCAATATCGGTTGCCGGAAATAGAACGAACAATAGCTGACATTGAAATGAATCGTAGACGTTATGAAGATGAAGTAATTAAAGTGTACAATAAAGTTCGTTAATTATTACCTTTTCCAGTCTATCAATTATCTGACAGTAAGCAATAACCAGTTTTGTACAATAAATACCGTATCCATGCCTTGCAAAGAAAAATATTTGTCAAGGTTAATTGCTAGTTGACGTCCTTTACAAGACAATCAGTAATTAAGCATTTACTGGGCAGTCTAATTAAAAAGGTATCTAAAAAATTTAATTTTAGTTTTTTTTACCGAATAATTCTATTATAATATGATATCAATTTTCCTGAAGCATTTTTAATCGGGGAAAGGAAAAATTTTTTGGACTGTGAAATTATGAAACAGAAATTTTTTTTTATAAAATTAAAAATTTTTAGATTCGAAATTTCATGCTTGACAAAGTTATTGTATCAGCGCTTGGTAAAATTACAAACTTAATTTTTGATTCATTGGATGAAATACAAATTCGACAGAAATGGCAAGATATTATTAATTATTTGCGTGGAAAAATTACGGCAAAAGAAATGGCTCAACGATTTTGGCGAAAATATTTACCAATTTACAAAGTTTGTTCGAAATTAACTTTTATGGAAGTTTCATTTTACAATGACAGCAAGGAAATTTCATAATTGGAAAATGTTTTCAATCATAAATAACAGACACGATTTTTAGCGTTTATCACCTGGCGAATATGAAGTACAAGTTACTGTGCCATACGGTTCTTCATCGTTGGAAGAATTTTTCAGTAGTCTTCATCCACAGTATTTCTCCTCTCTTAGACTAGCACTGATCGAATCATTTGGGTTATCGCTTAAAGATCAGGTGTTTTTTCCGGATTTTACTTGGTAAATTTAACTTTTTTATGTTTTCTCAAACAATTTTTCAATGCTTTTTTTTTCAGGAATTTACACGATCATTGACGGATACGGTTTATGCTTATCAATCAATGAAACTGAATCTATGGAAAATGAAATCACAATATGAAAGTATGGGCAATTTTTCAATTAATTTAAATTTATTAAAAAGAAACATTTAATTTTTTTTTTAAATTCAAGGTATTGCATATATAATTGGTGGTAATCGTTTCGTATCATTTGATGGAAAAGTTTTCGCATTTCACGCTCCTTGCGAATATCTTCTTGCGTCAGATTTACGTACCCTACGTTTTTCACTAATAGCAACCTTTTCGTCACGCGGATATTTGGATGCTATTAAAGCAGAATTACGTGACAATGAAGTACTTCTGTATAAAACTGGCAACGTAATTAAAATTAAAATTTATTGTTAGATTAATTAGCAGTGAGCTATCATGAAAACTTTTCAAAGAAATGTTCGAATTCATATATGTTTCATAGAAAATTTCACATAAAAGAAAAATACATTAAAAAATGTTTCGCAATAAATAATGCTCCAAATGACTGTATTTATGAATATTTTTATATTTGAAATCAATTAACTTTTTTGATTTAATAATTATAATTATATCTTTGCATAAAATTTAATATTTTTCAAGATCTAATTTTAAATCTAAAGCTTAATTTTAGGTACAAGTAAATGGTGCTACTCAATCAATGCCATGGCAAATGATCGATGAAACTGATGGAGCAGTTTTAGTTTCAATTTATCATCTAGATCATTGGACGATATTAGAAACATACGATGGCTTACGGATACGTTGTAATGGGCAATATGATATTTGTGAAATAATTTTACCACAACGAATGCGTGGACGTAGTAATGGATTACTTGGAGTGAATGATCTAGAACCAACAAACGATCATGATCTCGTAGATGGTACTTCAAATGACCAGGTGAGAAGAAACCTGATTCACCACTCATTCACCAAACACTTCATCACTTATTAGCTATTTAAAAGATTTAGAAAAACTTAATTTTAACTTTTATAATAAGAAATTTTGTATAAATTTCGTGTAAAAAATCTGTTTTTCATAATATTAAATTTTCTGAAATCTATCAAAATAAAAATTCTGCAACCAAAAGAAACATTTTTTTTAATGGTTGAAGTATTGTGAAAAAAAAGAATAATGATAAAGTGCTTTTAGCTAAATATATTGGCTGATCATTGGACAATAAATGGTGCATGCCAGGTAAATCAAGCTCGAGACTTGTCGCATCGTGACGATGAACGTTGTAATCAATATTTCCAAAGCTCTGATAGTCCATTACGACTTTGTTTTAATCATGTAACTTTCCTTCTTCATTTTTTTAACAATTATTTTTATTCATAATGTAGGAAAAAGCAAGATTACAAATTTCTTATGACAATTTATCAACAAATGTTCCATTTATATCTTCTTTTTTCAAACTGCAAAATTATAACTTCTCTTAATTAAGGTACGACCAAAACCATTCGAACAAGTTTGTTCGAATAGTGGAAGACAACAACATTGTACGGCTACTGCAGCATATTTACAAATTTGTTCAAATATGGGAATTATCACGGCATTACCTCATGAATGCGGTAACACCTTATCTTGTGCTTCTTCCAGATAATTTAAGATATCCGTATCCATCATTCGGATAACCTGGTCAACCCACATGTATCCATCATTCGGATTGCCTGGTCAACCCACATGTATCCATCATTCGGATAACCTGGTCAACCCACATGTATCCATCATTCGGATTGCCTGGTCAACCCACATGTATTCATCATTGGAATAGCCTGGTCAACCCACCTCATCCATCATTTAGATACTTTAACTTATTGACTCCATATTTTTCAAAACTGTAAAAAAATCTATTTCTGACATTTCGTAATTTCTATTCATTTTTAGGAATGCAGTTTTTACCTCGGTAGTTTTTTTTTTTTCAATTCTCTTTTTCTTATTTTGATTATAAATAATTATTTTTATCAATGCCATAAATATTTTTAATTGATTTGAGCATGGATTTGTTTGAAATTTCAAAAAATGAGAAATTGCGATTGTAGTGAAATGTGCTGGCGAAATACATTTGGATGACGAACGAAGGATTGAGAAAGGAATCGTTGAGCATGATGTCGTATTTGTCGTTGAAGAGAGGAAATGCTTGGAAAATCATAAAGATAAAATAGCAAAATTGGCACAAATAATTAGCCGACAGCAGCGGTGAGATAAAATTTCCTTTAAATCAAATAATTATTTTTTTCATTCTTTAATTGGTAGCTATAATTAATCATCTTCAGCTTATTTATGGGTCTTCTTAATTGACAAATATCATTTTTATTGTACCATAATGAAAAATTACTCAGTAATACAATAACTGCACCGAAATTTTTCAATAAAAAAAACTTCACATAATTAGAATTTCATGATTAAAATACGCGAATCATAAATTTTGTATTTTTGTTAGTAAATATCGTGGTTGTTTTAAAATTTAATTCAAATATTTCAACTTATCAAATTATGTGATAGAAATCTTGTATCTTGATCATGCATAATTATTTTTATTAAAATGTCGTTAATATTATATGACAGATTTAAAATTTCAATTATGAATATTTTACATCAAAATTGAAATGAATGGAACTTTTTCGTTTCTTTGATTTTTAGCTCAGTGCGGTTTGGTTGGATAGGATTTGGTGGTGAAGGAGTGCATCATGAACCACTGGTACATTATGAGGAGAATGAAGCATTGCTAGATATTTCAGCATTTTTGAAACAAACGCAACAATCGTTTGAACCAATTTCTGCTACTGAAGTATCACATGGTTGTCCTAAAAAAGCTGTCGAATTTGCAGTTAGACATTTTCCATTTAGTTAAGTTATTCAATTTTCTAATTAAAAACAAAAAGAAAAAATGAAGTTAAACCAGTTTTTTCTTTTCAAAATAGAAAATTCTGCATTAATTTTTGTTTGAAATTGATTTCAAAAATTATTAAAATTTTGATTTAGGCTTGCAACAGCTAAGAGTATTGTGTTGGTGATCTGTAGAAAATGTTTACCGCGTGGACACACAAAAATGCTTGAAATGTTACTTGAAAAAGTGAATTAAAATTTTTTAAACTTCTACAAATTCAAAGAAAAAAAACGTTTGTTATGCAATAACCAAAACCTTTGAAAAGAAATCGGTAATTGACCTGATTAATTAATTAACCATTAATTACAATTATCAACTACAACGGAAATTGTTTCATTGTTTTTTCTTTTCATTAATAAATTTTCAAGTACCACGAAATTATCATTAATTCCAGAATATAACAATGCATGTGTTGACATTAAGTAAGTTCAAGACAAGTGACGGAAGCGAAATTGTTGGTAAACTAATAAATTATATTTTTAAATTATTAAAAATTTTTCACAATTTCATTTTACAGTGCAATCGTATTTTTTTGATTTAAAATGTAAAGTATTGAAAAATTTTCCAATATTATAATCAATTTTTTATTCAGATTATAGAAGTTTTTCATTTCAAAAATTTTAAAGTGAAAATTCGAATTCGAAAAAAATTTTCAAAGGTATGGATGCAAAGGATTTATTGGATAAGAATGGTGTAAAAGTTGGTCAACGTTCATCTCTGATCCATCCACATGATAGTTGTTCAGTTGTAGCACAACAAACTTTTGGAACTGTTTTCTCACTTGTATGTTTCAAATTTATCATTTCAAAATTTACGAAATTTTTAAATTTTAATTGCAATGAGTAAAAGACACTTTGTTCGTCGAGCTTTGTCACAGTAATAATACTGTCTGACTGATTATTCAAAAATTTGTTTCTTCTGGGTAAAAAACGATTAATTTTTGAATAATTGTGGCTGTTTTTTTGTCTTCCGTGAAGCTATCAACTTTATCTTCAAGGATTAGTTTTAAGCTTTTAAATTTTTTCAAACAAATAAAAAATATTTTCAAAGAATTTTAATTTTTTATCCTTTTTACAATTTATTATTTTAAATAGTTCCTCTCAAAATGATACATATAATTTAGAATTAGAAATCCTTATGTTACGATAATTATAAAAATTTTGAAAATATTTTTAGAAGCATGGATTCGCGATAGCAGCATCCCGAATAACTCCCAAAGAAGGAAGTTATTGTTTCAATTGTCAATGTGCCGCTGATGGATTATTTGCGCATAATAGTTGTCGATCATGTGAAACAATTGAACCAGCTGAATTGGTTGGAAATTTTTGATTTTTTAATATATTTCAATTACTTGTCATTGAAAAAAACGGATGAAATTTTATAATTTCTACCATTCATCTCTTTCATAAATTAAAAAATTTTCAATTTTTAAGAAAAAAGGTGCCACACAAATTCAAACATTCACTTTTTCTCAAATAACAGCTCCAGTAATGCTGTTTTACAGTATATTAATGCACTTGTTTATTTTTCTCGACCTACAGATGTAGCTTTGATATTATACAATGAAGTAATTCCCTTGTTTACATTTCAAACAAGAAATTCATCCATTTGTTTAGTCTCCTTAATGAACGACTATGGCAGTCCTACTGCACAGTAAACTTTAACAGAACATTTGAGTGAAAGACGTCAAAACAATAAATTAAAACAGCTGATGTGAAACAATGCTAATCATTTAGTTTTAAATTCAATTTCACAGTTCACTGTGTTTTAAAGTATCAAAATATATTTTAGCTGTCATATAGAATGACTGACTCGGAATCAGATAACGATCTACAACTTTTGGATGCTTTCATCTGATATATCCATCCTCTCATATAAGCAAGCTATAATACTTGAATGGAAGAGAGAAAACTTGCTTTTTGTTTATCCACTATGCTTTTTCATCCAGTTCACTACATTACAATATTTTATTTGTGGACTAAATTACAAAATTACTATCAAACATTTTTTTTCCTTTAATACTGTTCTGTCACGTATTACTGCTCGTATGTACGTTATTGCCATGTATCCTGACATCTTGCGTGAAACCGCATAAAAATCTTTTTTATTAACAAACAAACTAACGCTTATGTTGCCCAAATGAATGCTCGATTTAGTCACAGGAAGTACAGGTACAAAAATTAGGCAATGCCATCAATCGATCATCCATGATTTCTTGGATCAGGTTCTCATCGGCTACTCGCCAAAATCTGGATCTTTGAAATGATATATTTTGTATATTAGAAGGCAAAAAAATGGGATTGCTCTTTTTCAACACTTCCTCTTCTAATTTCTACCAGTTAAACATACCAAGCACACTGATGTAAACCACAGAAAGAAAATCACTTTGTAATACAGACACTGCTAAAACTTGAGGGGCACTTTTTCCCTTCCCATTTAACTCTTTTTCAACACTTCCTTTTCTAATTTCATTGTTTCCCAAGTAATTGTGTGCATCACCTTATATATATAAAAAAAGTTCCCTTCCGATCTATCGTCCGAACCAATAAAAAACGACACTAATGTACCATGAAATTATCAAGTCACCTGAATTCGTCAGTTTTACGGTTTTTATCAAAACTTTTAACAATGATCGAGGCATGCCACTTTCATCTGATGAAATCTCCACCTTTTAATTTAGCTCAAGAATGACCGGTATATTCGAATATAGCATAAAGTGAGTTGGTTGAATATTTATATAAAATTAATGAGTGATTTTAATTTCTAAAAAGAAATTAAATGCAACAACCAAACATATTTTAGATCTTGCACTTTTCAAGGTGCAGATTTTTACTTGTGCCGAACTCAGAAGCCATTGCACTTGCAACTTTTTATACTCCAATTGCACATGCTAACGTTATTCACTGAAATGTGCACAAAGCAAAGAGCGTCATAAACTTAAAAAAAGAGAATTTTGAAAAACTAAAAATTTGGAATAACAAAGCAACAGAAAGTCGGAATAAATTCTGGGAGAAAAAAAAAACTTCATTTTCCTCATTTCATTGCTTTCAACGGTTCAGTATTGCATTTTTTCTCAAAGCCAATGCAGCCAGTCAGGAACTAGAAAATAGTTCAGACAACCCAAAATTCATTTTTCCATAAAAAATTCAGACGGCCGAAAATTCGACATTTTCACTTAATAGCAAATAAAAGACAATAAAATTCGCACTAAGTTTTTTCAAATCAAGAAAACAAACAAACAAATCAATAATTGTCATTCCCATTTGATACATCACCAAGTCTATCGCGGTCACGCGCCACTGGACTGCGAGAAGCACGATGTGGTGGACTTCGGGAAACATTTCTGGCTCGTGGACTGCTTGAGTTAGCAGATCTTCGAGATACTGGCGACCTGTCACGTGAAGCACTTCGACCACGCGATGTTGATCGTCGTTCGTTATATCGCGAGCCGCTACGACTTCGTGTAGAAGAACGTCGACGTCGTGGTGACCGTGAACGTGAACGTGTGCGAGAACTGAAAACGTTACTTACAGAATAGGCGAGCAAATATGAATAACGGCCGATCAAAAAGAATTCCACACTGAAGCGTAATCTTTCAACGCTGTGGAATAATTGACCCTAGAAAAATTTTCACCATGAATTATAATTTAAGAACCAATTCATACCATGCTGCCCTTATATAATTTGTTTCATTTCAGGCTGGTCAAGGACTGTTTTCAAAACGCCGACTGAACTTCAATGTGCTACTCGACTGATAAAAGGTATCTTTTCTTAACAGCTTCTATTACAATGTTGACCAATCCACTTAACTTTCGGCATACTGATAAAGTATACCACAGTTCCAAACCACTTAATTAAAATGGAAGATTTAAATTTCATCCCCGGACAGTCAACTACGGAAGCCGTCGGTTCATGGATGCTAACACACAGACTTCCGAACCACGTCCAAAAAAGACACAAAAACGATTTTTGTACGAAAAACCGACTGACCATCAAATGTAACACAAAATCAGCAATCAGCAACTCATTAATCACTGCTCTTCTCTCTCAATCTCCCTTTTTTTTGGTTCAGGTCACACAGCTATGCTGCCCAAAAACAACAACGACAAGAACAACAACAGTAGTCAACTGCTATACGAAGGAGCAGCTATGCCAGCCAATTTCCCCTGATATGCGGCCGTTTTGCTTGATGCATTTTTTAATTCAGCTACGGCAGCTACACTGTATATCGGTGATTAGCAGCAGCAATAACAGCAGCAGCAGCAAACCACAGCCGCCTCAAAATTACAAATTTATTACTTTTCGGCAAGTTATTTTGCAAGAAATTACAACTTTATAAGGGATGAGGCATTGGCGACGTCATACGTCTCGATGACTTTACATCAAAAATCACAAATATTACCATATCCTTCAGACTGAAATTGTTAAATGTAAGTAAACGTCCATTTACTTTTTAGTGTAACTTGAACATATCTCTCCTTATTGGTGATTGTTATATTTCAATATCCTATATATGTTAGCGTAAATTCACGAACCGTCGACTGCTTCTGTAACTACCACTACCACCATTGCGGCTACGTTCATCGATTGGGCGTTCATAACGTGCCATTGCAACACGAATTTCTCGGCCATCAACCCATCGTCCATCCATACGATCCATTGCGTATTCTGCATCTCGTCGACTATAAAAGCGTACGAAACCAAACCCTTTACTTTGTTTAGTGTAGCGATCACGTGGGATGTGAATATCACCAATTTCACCATACTTCTCGAACAGACGACGTAGATCTTGTGGTGCAGTCTGATATGATATGTTGTCAATCTAGAATACTACTTATGATTTACAGTTTTTTTCAGGATGTCAAAAAATATGCAGCTGAAGATGGCTCCAATAAGCTAACTGACATGAAAAATTGCAAAACGAATAGCCTTGTAAGAAGTAAACAGAGTGAAGACCAAGCTTATAAACCCAAGAAAATCAAATACAAAATCTTCAAAGCAAAGTCTGCTCTCATGAAATGTAGCGGATTAAATATGATTTCATTAAGAAGCCTGATTTCTAAACAATAATGTTCCTGAGCAAATGTTTCAAGCAAAGCATTTATGCTCACAAAACTTGTGACTCACAGACTAATTATCTTTTCTTTTCAACAAATAAATAAGGAAGAGATACCTTGAGCGAATATAAGCCATCGATCGAAGGAGGTCCAGGACGTCTACTCATCCTTCCTGATGCTTAACGTTTATTTCAGATCTTCGAAATTTTAAAAAGTTTAGTTTAGTACAACTTTTTTCAATTTGACTCTAAATTCTAGCCAACCAACACCCGTGCTATTTAAGCTGTTATCTGTGGCCATTCTTCCTTGAATGTCTAAAGTTATTCTTCTGTAAATGACTCTAAACTAACTCACGTCAGAACTACTGTATTACAGAATCCTTAGAATTACCGGACTACCAATCAATCGATGTAATTTCATGTCGGTATACTACGGATAGTGAAACGATGTCACTTTGACGGCGACAATGAAAATTACTGGTTCACCAAGTAGGGTACAACTGACTGCCATGGATACCCCTCACAAATAGGAAAGAATGTGTTTATTTCTTACCACCAAACTTTCTATGATTTAAATTACATCCGTAAACCACCTTGCTGACCAGTATAGATTAGTAGCACCAACGTACTTCTAAAAAATTCAGCCCAACTTCCTGACCCCGAGTTTAATTATGATCATTTACTACAGCGTAAAGAACACTATGACTTGTTGTATCGGAGAAGATTGTCTCTCTTGCCTGTCTCTTTAGAATATTTGAATCCATTTCCGGACTGCAAAAAAAAATGTCGAAAAACAATAATTTTTTATGTACTTCATCGATTCAAAAAAATATCGCATACAAAGACAGAAACCACGGAAACGATAACAGATTCTGCATCATATGCCATGATGCTCAGCAAGTAATTTGATGAAATCTGAATGAGATGAATATAATTTTTCGCCCACTGCAACGGCAATCCACCGCAATTTCACTGCATCGTCTCCTGCCTAAAAATCTACGCTTTAGATGAAGTAACTTCCCACCTAATCAGTTGGACTAGTAGTAAACAAATGTCGGCTGCGACGAACTTGAAATCATTTTCATTCCCTTACTTTAAGGACAACATCGTTTAGGCAGCCATCGCTATCATGAAAATTGACGACAACCGTTTCCATCCATGCATTATCCGTATTTCGTGGATCATCTACATAACCACGATACAACTCCACACCTTTGCGCCAAAACATATCCAATTGCGGATATTTTTTGCCGTCTAATGCCTCTTCCATGAACTCTCTGAAGTTTGGGAATTTCTTCATCTTCAAGTATTATTCCATGAGAATAAGACTTACTACCTTTTCAAAGCTTCACGTACATCTTCACCAGCATCCACCATACCTCCAGGAATGGCCCAATCACCAGTATCTCGCCGAGCAATTCCCACAAATTGTAATTGTCCGTGACTGAATCGACTTACAATGGGATCTGCTGCGTGATTTGGTCCCCATTTCCCGAGAACTCCACGTCCTCGCAATCCGGTTCGTCCAGCTGGGTTAAGTGGTCGCCCAGTTTTGTCCAAACAATATTTCCTGTATTCAGTGGAAAAAAATGTGGAATTTTAGCTCACTTCTTCGTTTGCCTGGCACAGAGGTAGGGAACTCATTTTGGCCGAAAAGCTAAAATCGCCCTCGCCCCACACCCAGATTTTCCAAGGCCCGACAATCACCCATGATATCCTTTTTCGTCACATCCCTTCCCCAGAAATTTTGAAGAGGCCGCATGAAACCGCATCCCAAAAAAACATCTCAACAGACTAATTTTTAAGCAATATGTTTTATTATGTTAGCTGTACATCAATGTTTATTTCAAAAATGTTAAAAAAATTAAGCTTTTATAACTTTTAAAAGCAGTATTAATATTGAAAAGTCAAAAACTGTTGAAAATCTCACATAAGTCTGCAATGATCCATCTATGAGACGTGAGCGCAGCGCTTTTATGTAGTTCATATTAAAGAACACTTGATCACACAGGTATGTTAGATCCAAAAATAAAGAGTATGAAGATTTTTACAAAAATTAAGCAAATGGATAACATGTCGAGAAAATAATTGAAAAGTACCCCATATGAGAACGTCGATCAATCAATCCATCCATATCATTCCACTTGAATTTGTGAGACTCAATATTATTTGACTCTGCCCAAGGTTTACCAATGGCTTCCAAGCTGGTGAAATCGTCTGGAGCATATTCCGGCCAGACAGTATCCCAACTAACTTTATCATCAGGTACTTTCACGCGATGAATATTACTCCGCAAATATGGTTTGTCTGGAATACAACTGAAAATTATCAAGCAGCACTGAAATTATACATAATTTCATTAAAGCCACAGGTGCTACAACTGTTACAGCTTTTTCGAAGCTTTATGTATAAATGATACAAGAATATAATTTTAAAGAAATTTTCTGGCCTTGCAATGCTTTAATTAAGTGATGTGTGAATAGATAAATGCGAGTAGATATTATGCAACTTCTACAGTCCTTCTGGAAAATGCAATTTAAATTTATTCATTTAGTCTATAATGTGAAATAAAAAAATTAAAATTTAACCAATTGGGGATTAAACTGCATCAAAAGATGAAAATTAACAAACAAAAATTGAAACCAAAATAAAGAATTCATAAAAAAGTAGCATTTTGAAGAAAATGAACCGATGTTTCGGCATTTATGATGAATTCTTGAATTCGTGGCTTTACAGAAATTCATGACAAACCGAGCAGTGAACTTCATAAAACATATCGCCTCGTAACCAACCAATAATCTGCGGTAATAGAAATTACTACAATTACACCAATACGAATCACAACCATTTAGAAAGTAAAACGAGATATATTCCAGGAATCTTGTACACCCTATTACTGGAATAGAGAACAGTGAACAAACAGCTGTGATAACCAAATTCGATAATTGGTGACAGGTTTAGATTTCTGTGGACACTGATTAGCTTGTTGGGAGTTGCGAGGGGTGTAGCTGGTAATTTGCTGAATGTACTTTGAAGTAAATTAATTTATTATGGTTAGAATAATTTGCTGAGAGAATGAGTTGAGAGAAAAATAATTACTTATCAAATGGATAGACGAAAAACATTGAATAAAATGACAAAAGTAATTCTAACTTTTATTTCTTTTTTTCCCATCTCATTTTTTTTTCTTAGCGTTTGTTCCACTAGGTTACAGGGTCCGCTACTGTGGAACATCGTTTTCGTGCGTTCAGCTCTATAGATGCAATTTGTTGTGTTCCATTTTCTTTGTTCTTAGCCATTGAACTGAAGGCGATCTCTTTATCTTTTTATCTTAAGTGATTTCTGTTGTAATTTTTGCCCATTTCGTCCAGATGGCAGATTGCGTAGAGTTATACGGTCATTATTGGAGATTGTTGAGCCAAGGTATTTGACACTGTTGCTTTTCATTCTTCAGATCATCTTCGCCCGACCGACCCGTCGCAAAGGTCTGTCGTCGGTGATAACATACAAGGGTTCAATCCCCAGATATGT
>JABVXS010001096.1:0-18691 GCA_013365335.1 Madathamugadia hiepei | reverse complement strand
TGTTGCATCTCATTCTTCATGCGACAGTTTCAAATACCTTGGCTCAACAATCTCCAACAATGGCCGTATGAAAGAAGAATTGTACGCAGTAAAAATAACTGCCACCTGGAAGACGAAATGGGCAAAAAGTACAACAGAAATCACTTAATATAAGAAGATAAAGTGATCGCCTTCAGTCCAATGGCTAATAACAAGGGAAATGGAACACAACAATTTGTACCTACGGAGCCGAACGGACGTAGACGATACTCCACTCTAGCGGACCTTGCAACCTAACGGGACAAACGCTAAGCAAAAAAAAGTTATACCGAATGATATTTCATAATTTTCTTTTGCACTCTTTAACGATGTTTCAATCTATAATTTCCTTCGTATTCCTCATAGATAAGTTTTGAACTTTCTTTCAACTGATCCACAGAGAATAACTAGAAGTATAGAAAATGGATGAAAAAATTTTGGCATCTATTCTCACACTTTATAACAACATCTCATCGCAAAAAAAAGATTCAAGAATCAGCGAAAACCACCTGCAATAAGGTGGAAAACAAAAAAGAACAAAATCATTGAAGAATAATAAAAAAGATAAGTTTTGACCTTTTTACCAAGTAGTTTTGAATGCATAAAATTAATGGTTTAAAACTGCTAAAGCCCATCGATCCTTTCGACAAATAGCTTCACATAATAAATATGAAACTCCCAATGTAGGACAGGCGAACTCTGTGGTAAATACACTGAGAACTTGTGATATGTATTTCTAAACTAAACGATCTATTCCTACTTTTTATCTTTAATTTTGCCCTAATTTGAATCGTATGCTTTCATGAGGAATCATTAAAAGTGAAGTTATAAATGGATTAATTAGGAGAAAGATGTAGATTTGAGGAGCACATTGGTTAACAATGACGATCATTCATTACTGTAATTTCAGACTTTTGACATAAAGGACACATTACGAACAGTCACGGACAGTGAAATAGCTAATTACAGCAATATCATGATCAGAAAGCATGAAATGAATGAAAAATATGCGTGAAAAATTGAATTATTTCTAAAATGTTCACCGGGGAAAAAAGCTAATTTAACTTTGTAATGTATTTATTTCATCTTTTTCCAACAATTCTAAACATGCTATAGTTGTTTGTCATTATCCTTATCGATCATGATATTGATATCATAAAATTAACAAGTTGGAAAATTGGAAGTTTTCAGAACTCTACGAAATATTGACCTTATTTTCAGATTAAAATATTAATTTGTAATCTCCCTAATCTATTTGATAACAATACAATTTTTTTAAAGAGGAAATTAGTCAAATAATTGTGGAAGTTGCTAAAACAAAAGTGTAGGTAGTTTAATTTGAGTGCGGAAGAACAAACATGCATTTTCGGTGACATGGAGTATATCTTGACAAACAGAGAGGACGATCAGGTTGACAAATTCATACGGTTATGCAGGAAAACTCGTTCCCACGATTATTCCATTTCATCCATCGATGCACACCCATCCACATCCATCGATTTGAACATTTGATTTTTAAATGGGCACGTTTGAAAACTTTGATAAGTCTTCATTGAAGTTTTATTGTTCATTTCATTCAGTTGTTTCATCCTTTATATTGATCCTGAATTACGAGATGACCACCGTTAAATGTCATCTAATCCATTGAATATTACTTATTACCTATACTTCAAAAAAAAATTTTTTTTTCCACTTCTCCATTTATTGTTAAACGAAACTAAACAAAGAGATTGATTACAGGTACAAGAAATGATTGTAAATGAAATCGTTAAGGCCTCTAGACTGACCGACTCAAATATCATTGAACTTAAGGAATAAGTAATGCTTGATTTCCCACGTGAAAATTTAATATCATTCAGTCACTTTTAACAGTGCTAATTTTCAAATCTCTTTACTACATGAATTATTGTCGAGAGTTTTTCTATATTCATCTTTTAATGGATCATGCGATTTTCAACGAGAAGTTCAATCTCTCCATTTCTGGAACCAAATTCCTCCTTTTCAGGAAATCCTTTTCTTCATTCTTAACGAATTTGCTTCTAATTCAAACGTATTACTTTCAAATTTCACATAATTTCTATTCAATCATTTACAAATTCACATTTTGCAACACCACGAAGACATTCACAAAAGAAAAAAAAAAAAAAAATGAAATGGCACAGTTTGCTGGGATAACAAAACTGTCAACAAATTGCTAAACGCATGAATATAATAGACGAATCGGATTCCTCGGTGTTAAACTGTTTAAAGGAATTCAAAAACATCCGCCGCGAAGGTATGAACTTACAGGGTCAACAAGGCAAAAGGGAGGAGACCCTTTTCACCATGGAAAGGCAAGAATGTTGGAAGAAATTTCCACTGACTGTAGATGAAATGAACCAAATATCAGAGAGACCACAGTGGTATGCAGATGGTATTATTTCCATACTTCTTGTGTCAGTACTGCCGACAAAGCTTAGTTGGATAGTGGAAGAAGAGATGAAGAGAGGTAAAGTGCTTAGTTTGGTCTTTCACCTAGAAGATCGGTCAGATTACGTATTCTCAAGGTCACCCAGCTGAACCCTCCATCTCTACTATCACTACCACCATAATCGATATAATGTTCAATTATAAAAACACATTCCGGAGCGATTACTGTTATTTAACAATTCTAGATGCACATAACCCCAAAGTGCTGTTATTCTGCCCTGAATTTCTGGATTTCAAAGCTGTGAAAACAGGTTAATAAAGTCAACATCAACTACATATTTGATACAACCTGATAAATCAAAGAAATCGTGAAAGTATTTCTATCAGGTCTGCGTAAATTATTTCAAGCAGAAGAGAAGCGTAGTACTTTTCACAAATTTCTGAATACTAGTAGCCATCATCAAAAACACTGGATCCATATAATTAAAAAACAAATGGCTAAAATGAACCAAAGAAGACCGTGCATCAGATGTAAAATATTTGTCTCAGATATGATCCTACTTTAATAGGATAAGTTGTGGGAGAGAACGGTTTATCCTAGAATAATGATGGATAATAAGAATGTGTAAAAGGGAACAGTTTTCGAGTACAGCTAATAACAAATCAAAACATAAGAGGAGATATATGGAAACCGGAAAAGAAAAAACATTTATATCGAGAAAAAAAAACATCAAACAAAAATCAAGATTCACAGAAAAAATCCAGAAATCCTTAAAAATCCACGATATAAAATAAATTAAAACTCCTGGTTTTCACCAAATATGATTCACTGAGTATATATAGCATGCAACTTGATAAAATTGAAAAAATAAAAGCCTAAATCAGTATAAAATGTAATGTTCAGATAGCCAAGTATGCAATTATATTATCGAGAAACAACGCAGAAATGAATTAGGATCATAAATGAAGCTTGAACATTAAGAAACAACTCCGTTTACGACACTAATATGTATATATAATTTTTTAATGCTACCACCTAAAATGTGCAAATATCTACGAACAGCATACGACACTTGCCATCGAAATTTCTAAACTTGTACAATCAATCGCAAAAAAAAGTGTCGGTGGGGCACTTATAACGAATTTGATATTCAATCTAAATGTTTTTGTGCAACAGTACTGCACCTATTAAATACGTTTGATTTTATTACTTCTGCTTCAAACGCCAAAAGCGCAGTTAAACTGCAGCATACTTTCGACACTAAAACAATGTGGAAAGGGTACGTGAAATAGTAACATGAGAATGTATTTCAATATTTACAAATTTAAGAAAATCAGGCGGTGATTTACAAAACACTGTGATGCCTATTGCGGTTGCCATCGCAAAACCCGAGGTCGTAACAACAAACGTGGTTTTTTAGCAAAAGATGCATTCCAGCAGTGCAGTAGGAATCGCTGCGTCACACGTAATACATGGTCCCCTTTCCAGTAACGCGTTAACTTGAGATAGTGAAGAGTTTCTAAACAGTATTGTACAAAACGCCGCAAGAAAGAAAAGATCAAAGATATTTGCCTGGATCGCCACATTCACCTTGTTATCACTCAATGTGCTTTTTAATACTGTAAGAACACTGTTCGACTTAAACAAGAAATCAGAAGGTTGGGCAATTATTCAGTTTGGGGTAATTAGAAACTGTCAACAACTTTTTCCAGAACTATAAAAACTTACCAATAATGTCATTCACATGAATGGCTGTTCTTCGGCTTAAATCTGTTATCGAAATTTTTGAACAGGTTCTTAACACTTCCAGAACTGCCCACGACCAATAAGACCGATAACTCAATTTACCCAAATCGCTCAACGGTTTTTCAGGCGAACCTATTAAGCCCTCCCGTTTCGAAATTTCATAGCCTGAAATTACACAAAAACAATGTCACCCGTAGAATAACGACAGCTATTTAAACCGAAAATTAAATGATGTTTTAAAACTCACTCAACTGAATAAGGAACTTCCCATAGCCGCTTCTTTGAAAAGGAGGAAGTATACAAATGCAAGCAAGATTATGTCCATCAGGACTGCCTTGCTCCTTCGAAAAATAACCCACCATTTGAGCACCACGACTATCCACCTAAAATACAGCATATTTTAAAAATGACTTATAGAAATACTAAAGGCAATTATAGCATTAAAAAAACAAGACCGGAAAAACTTGCAATGTATGAACTCGAAATTCAATATTACGATTACAACGCAAATCATCAGCAACGGCAACGATACTCTAAACGAACCTCGCAGAGTACATAGAACAGAAAAGGTTCAACATCGAAATAAAGCGTTTTGTGATCCAGAAACAACTTAGCCAGAAGACACAAACACTGACAGTATACCTAAAAACGACTAGTAAAAAGTTATGGATAAAATTAATTTCTCAAGAAGGTTTTACTTGATCAAAGGATAAGCAGAGTTAAAAACAAATGCTTCACCTTTTCGTTACTACCGAGGACCTCATATACAGACATTGATTTTTCTTTATAAATTTCTACGCCTGGTGGTTCTTTTCTTCTACATTCAAGCAGATGAATACGATAACTTCGTTCAAATTTCATGTATCTCATGCAATATTGGCACACGTAAAGGCTGTGTGATTTCCCATAATCATCTGGATAAGGCGAAAAATACCAAGTGTCGATCTCGTAATCCCCGTATCTGATGCGTTCAATATGTTTCACTCTAGTAACCTTAACATGAAAATCATGTTAGACTTCTGCTGACTGTGAAAAGC
This sequence comes from Madathamugadia hiepei, assembly GCA_013365335.1. NCBI lineage: Eukaryota > Metazoa > Nematoda > Chromadorea > Rhabditida > Onchocercidae > Madathamugadia > Madathamugadia hiepei. Next base: position 13,480 of record JABVXS010001096.1, on the reverse strand, counting down.
ATCATAGGTCACATCGATTAATATGCAACAGCTGATAATGATGGAATCACCTATAAACACAACGACCACAAGCGACTAGAGTGTTTCATTGTGGAAATGAAACTTCTTTAGCCAATCTAGAGTGCTAAACAGTGCCAACAACGTTTCTGACCAACCTCTTCGTGTTCTTTCTCAAGTGTTGTCTTATCATTCACTATACCGGAGTGTGAGTTGGGAGACTCGGTTATCTCGATACGCTTCCTTTTCCGTACCCTTGTTATCTTCCTCCGATCATCATCGACTGATGTCTGTAACATAAAATGTTATCACCTCTCAACTGTGATTGCTAATCATTCTAGAAAGTCCATAACCAGAAAAAAAAATGGAACAAATAAATCTGTAGTTCGAAATATTCGATATACAACTGTACGGAACCTCCGTGAACTTAGGCATGAGACTGTTTTTTAAAGTTCACCAAAAACATTCAGACACCCATATTTAAACTTGTTTTGCAAATAGATTTTAAAGTTAAATATTCTTTTTTTCACCAACAATTTTCAGAAAAAAAAACGCTTACATTTCTATGAATGACTTTCCGAATCTGACTTCGTTGTGCCCACTCATCAAGACGCCGATCTGTCCCTTCATAATGGACGTAGAACTCATTCCCCGTTCCTCTTTCCGCCGGTCTTATATCTATAATAATAGCACGTCGTCGTCTCGCGCTTCCATGACGCTGAACCGTGCATATCTCGCCCAATGCCAACTGATCATTTGGATGTGACTGGTCCTCTGAAACCTAGTAGTTTGCAGATTATAATATCGTACTGAATTTATATATTATGACAGTTCGCGGAGTATCAAAAGAAAACAGATGAGAAAATTATTTGAAACGGATGATTTAGTTTCTTTTCTCACCCCATGTAACAGCTTGGAAATGCCAGCCAAAATAGATGGACTGAGGTATTTATGCGGTAACAAGTACTACAACACATGAGAACCATACCTCTTTGTACGATGCCATTCCGTCGAAGATAACGATGTTGTCGTGTTGTAATATACTCACGCTCGTAAAGAGCTGAGCCAACGCTGCTTCGGCTATGGCTTGTTATGGTGGTCTTGCTTCTACACTCCACCGATACCCTGAAAGTATCACCTCCTCGTAATTCTTTCAAACTATGCCATGACATCACAAATCAAGACCAGCCAACAAACCATCAATCTCCGTGTCAAACCGAGGAGTACGAATTTTTCAAACCTTCGTCTGTGCGAATTTCTGTGCTCTATGCAACATCTCTGCAAAACCATGAGCATTAGGCAAAAAGTGGCAACGCGTCGGGAAAGTGTGGGTGTGGGAATGTAGTTAGGGGTGGTGGCTAGGGGCACGTGTAACTGGATTTTGATTACAGCCATTGGGGGATAGTGTAAATCGTTACCGTTATTAGGTGTACTCATTTTGGTTAGAATTGATCGTTTGTAGTAGGTTGTCGTCGGTCATTTAAGGAGCTATTGTAGTGCCGGTTGGCTTGAATGTCATTAGTGGTAGGGCGAAGCGTACTAGATCAGGTGGGGAGATTGTGTGAACGGAAGAGTGTTGGTTCAATGGTTTCATCCATAACAACAAAGAAATGTTCTGGGGTCAAGGATTTTGGCACAATTCAGTGGAAAAAAACTGAAGTGCTTAGTTTTAATCACTTTTGACTAACAGATACCAATATTTTGTTTCCTTGTTTTTGACTTCACTTGTCAAGTATTTCTCAATTACAATGCAGAACTACTATTTTTATAAGGCTGAAAAGATGAATATTCTGCGTCAGAAACAATAGAATGTAAATCTTTAGAGAAAGGGATTTTTGGTCAGCTGAAGCTGTTTTAGCTTAAAGTCCACAGCTATGCTATGAATGTTGTTGCTCCGCATTTGAGCAAGTTCCACATTACATCTGGCATAGGTGTCATGCAAGATACTTTTGCGGACATTTCCGATGTAAATCTTGAGCGAAAGGGATTTTTGGTCTGCTGAAATCTCGATCGCTCTGTATCAAGCACTCTCATCATTCCTTTGATATTTTTAGTCATTGTGCTTAAGGCTGTTTTGCAGAATACTCAAGCATGAATGATGGAACAGTGTTGGACGTTCGAATAAACGGCGAAATTAATGGAAGTGCAGCTTGTTTGGCAAAGTTACAGAATACAACAGAAAACGATTCCAGTCCATCTACACCAGAAGTTGAAGCCACTAGTAGCCTCTCCGATACAACAATCTCTTTAATACGGAAGGAATTCGAGCGTGATAACTATCTAGCCAGGCCGAAGATAAATGACCGAAATTTTGCGCAGGATTTTTTTAAATGTATGAACTGATGGTTTTCTTTGGACACTGTCATAAAGCGTCATAAATCCTTATAGGGTTGTTATGAGCAGAGCAACTTAAATGTGCGAATACTGCTCATTTTTGTCGTTTTTATTTTTCCTTCAGTTAATAACTAAGGCATCTGGTAGTAGTAATGAATAGCCGATAATTTTTTTCAGCTGATGAACAAGCTTCGGGTTCAAGGGATTCGAGCGATTCGAGACGGAAGTTTTGTGTGGTTGGATTAAATTTTCCGGGAAAGTGGATGACTAGTGATAAATTTTGGGATTTGCTCGAAAAAAGCGAGTCGTTTCATTTGTGTTTTTCCAAAACCACAAAAGGTGTGTAATCTCTACGTACACTATAATTTTTTTCATTTTTGACTACTGAAAAAAATTACATTGAAATTTCTAAACAATTTTGCAGATTTAGCCAGTGATAAACGCTTAATAAATTTAAATTATAATGTAGGTGGTATAAAACAAGGTGAACTCAGTGTTATTTACGAAACAGCGGAAGAATCAAAACTGGCCTTTACTGCGTTTCACCGAATGATATTTGATGGAAATCCGCTGAAGTTACAGGCATCTAAAGTTTTTTGTACGTTCCTTGATCGTTCGACTATTTTTATTTCGAAATAAAAAAATTTGTCTCTTGACTTGTTCGTTTTTTGAATGTTCTCGATAATATTTTAGATGATCTATTGCCTAACTCTGGAACAGTAGAACCAGTCATACCATTCAAAATGAATCTGCTGGATCCTGACGCATCAAGACGACTCTATGCTCTTCATTTGTCTTCAACCACTGATCAGACTTTGCTGTCATCAATATTTGGCAGCGAATGTATTGAAAGGATTCAGTTGGAGGCTGATCCGTTTATAGCATCTGAGAAACAGGCTGAGGTTTTGTTGAAATAAAAATTGGGCTCGTTAGCTAGGGAAATAGGAAAGTTTAAAAACTTTTTTTACTAAATTGGATTCTTCAGGATTTTGCTAGAATAAATCGAGCTTGATTATTACTTGTATTTTAGCTGCAGCGTACTTATTGTTACAGATTGTATTTCATACCGTGCAAGAAGCGAATGATGCCCGAATGGAGTTAGCAGATGGATTTGAGATTGATGAAGGCGATCGTCAGCTCACTATGAGGTCTCTCATGTTAAAAGATAATCACTGTGTTCAATTAATTATTAATGCATCGTAATATGCGTAATCTTCAACATGCTAGGTTCCGGTAACAATTGGTTTTACTTGATGCGTTATTTTCACTTTTATTGATAGTTCTTTGTGCTCGTAGTGAGGAATAGCGTATTTCTCGCGAACTTAAATTGAAATTCTGTAGAAACCTAGATTGAGGTAAATGATTTTCGAATTAGAGTCTCATGTCTCATCTAATTGAAATATTATGAGCGTGTTCATGGTTTCAGACTCTTGACGATGGATGAATATGTTTCGTATATGAAGACTGAAAAGGATAAAATCCTAAATGCGCGAGTTGTACCTGTGAGCGCTTCTTCAGCTCCTTCTTCGTCGTCTTCACAGCCATCACCCTCAGTATCATCCACAGCAATTGCAGCTACTTCAGAAACTGCTGTCGTGCCATTTATTCCTGCCCCTGAGATCACAGTTGAGGATGTAACGGGTTTTGTACAACAGGTATTTCTCATTTTTTTGGCTCTTGTGGCATATATTCAGAAAGTTTCAAATGATCGGAATCATTGATTGGCGTTCCAGTTTTTCTCTCAGAAGCCGATTTTGAGCTCTTTTTTTCAGTATGTTGATGACACACGGACAAATTGGGCAGAATTAAATGAGCTAAATGAGTTGTGGAAATTGTGTGATGAAGTAAGTCAACTACACAGAGGGATTCCTGATTCTTTGTTGAAAGTTGCCTTGCTAAATGTTTTGGAGCGACATCAGCGAACTCTTTCTACACATTGGATGAGGCAGCATGTTGACAACCTCATCAGGTCACAAAGACGATTTACTATTATTAATGGAGTTTTGGTCATCCTTTTCGGCGCTGGAGTTGAAGCTTTCTTTTTCTTTCAAGATTTTATTTTTCCCACGATTCTTTTCCGTAGTATATGCTTACATAATTACGAAGCTTTTATTATACAACGATGGAGTCACGTTTGAGTACTTTATTTAGGTTATGGAAAAAAGAAATACAAAATACGAAGGGTGCTATGCGCTCTACAAGTTACACAATGTTTGCTGCGCCATACATTCCGTACGATGTTCTTGAACGAAAAACTTCTGAAATAAGTACATCACGGAAACGCGCTTTAGCAACAATAATGGGCGTTGGAGAAGTACTAGCCAAAGTTCGAACCATGTTGGCAACAGAAGAAGGGGAATTAGATGTTGACGAGGATGAACATGGTCTCTCATACTATATGCTTTTTTTGGATCCTTTTCAACATTTTAGCCTGAGTTTTTGTCCTTTTATATCCATAAATTGTTATCAGTAGATGTATCAAAACGCCAAAGGATTGTTTTCTTTTTCTTGAATTCATTTGCTCACGATACATTTTCCACTAGTTTCAGGGAATTATGCGATTGATGGACAACCACTGTCCTTTGAATCATGGGCCAATATCAACAAACCGGTGAAGCCAGTTCCAGTTTACGAACGGCATCAATTATTTATCGATCCCAAGATGCGGAAGTTGAGGTTATTTTAGTAGAGGATATGTTTCGAACAGAAAATAGGCAGTAGCATCATGCTTTGTGAATGTTCCGTCATTGAGCTGTATGTATTTTTTTTTTATTTCATAAGAGGTATATGTTGTGGAAATCGTGAATTGTAGTTATGTCTTCGTGAAATGTCGTGTAATAGTTCATTTGAACTTATATTAACTTGTTAACTGGTTTCTTACGTATTGAACTTTAATTTTAGAAATCAGTGGAAAAAAGAAGCATGGCAAAAGAAATTGGAAGATAGGATTAAAAAAATGCAGGAAGTGGATCCAGGCGTGGAAAGTGAAAAGAAGGGGTTGGCTCCAGATGGCGAATCTGTTAGAGCGGAAACAGTGACTCCTGTCATTAGGAGGGAGGTTCGTTCTCTGACTGTAATTTTCTCGGTAGAATACATCGGTTACTCTTATCGGTTCTTTGCTCTGGAAAAAAGGGCTGTAAATCCCTGATGTCGACATAAAAATCCACTCGCAGAAAGTACAGTTTCAACATGTGTATTTAAGTTGGAAGAAGGCGAGATGTCATCTGAAAGTTCATCATCATCTTCGGCTTCAACGTCTTCAGATGAAGATATCGATGATGTAGCAACATCCAGGCACCGAAGACGAAAACGTCGAAGAAATGAAAAGTGAATTTCACATTTTTTTTAAACGCTTTATTACTCCCTTTTTGTTTGTGAAACAATTATCAGCAACTTGGAATTTAAGATACAGATATTTGATTGTTGGGTCATTTTGTTCACTTCAGGAGCAATCAATCAAATTCTGTTCAAGCTGCAATTGGTTCTGTCAACTCGCAGTTTACGACATTGTTCGCTCAACTCTATGAACATCGACATATGGTGTGTCGATTGCTGTTGTCTTCACACAAAAATGCATTTGCATCTGTGTTAGGACAGGTGAGGATATAATCATTTGTATTTTTTTTTTTGAAATTTCTCCCTCAAAAAATTCAACTTGAAGTGGTTGAAGTGTTCTTTTTCAGTGTAATGTAATTTCAGGTCCTTTCATCACCGCAAGGTATGACATCAGCTCAGCAAAACCAGATGAATCTATTTATTCAAAATTTCTCGGCACAGAATTTACCCAAATGACAATGTTTTTATATTTTTGAAATTGATAATAAGGTTGTTGTGTATTGTTTTTTGAACCTTTTGTTATCGACCAGCAGTAAAATATCGTCTTCGCAGATAAGAAAAAATAGCTCTCAAATTTTTTTGATTTAATTCGACGTTGTTTATAAAGCACATGCTCTAGACAGTGCACAGAAATTGTGATTAATATTAGATGCCAAAAAAAAAAATCGTTCGTATTCCAAATTTCGAAGAAAATCTTTAACTGCACCATCATGCTTTTAAGGGACCGGTCATATGAGGTCTTCCTAACCATTCTCACAATCTCCCTGACGTTCTTATGAAGGTCTTCGCCAGTTTTCTCTCTATAATCAACCAGGCTAGTTTGTTTCAGAAGTTAAATGCTAACCGTAGTTGGTGCACGAAGTAGTTTTTTTTCAAAAATTATATGTGGTATATGTTGTTTCATACATAAACAGCGCTCTTCGGCAAGTTTCGGGAAATTTAATTTTAGTATTTTAATTTTCATTTTTTCATGCTTGAGTTGCTTTTATGTTTCATGCTTTGTAAAGTACCATTCTGTCATAATATGTTTTATCTTAGCACTTGTTTATAAATTTTATAAACGCATATCGTTATGTACATGTGTTCCAAATAAGCTTGATTTGTTGGTGAACATTTTTATGTAACGGAATCAAATTAAATCTTATGCTAAAATTTTAATTTCGTAGTTAACTTTGAATTTTCATGTGCATAATTTTCTATTTGTTTTGTAATGCACGTAAACTATAAAATCCATTCAAATTAACTTGCGGAATTAATTAGTTCTCTTCGTGGGGTCTATCCAAATTCCTTTCAAATTTTAAATATGGATCCATTCGAGTCTGTATAGTAGAAAATATGCCCTGTTTATTCTCATTTTTGCGTTGCAGAATTCTTTATATTACTGGTTTAATTTTTTTTTTATATCCACCGTGATTGGTAAACGTTGCTATGTTTTATATTGAATAAATGTTTAGTGATTAATTGTTGTTTGTCTGGAATACTCGAGAGAGTGGTATTTTTGCCAACAACGCTTAAGCGTTATCGTATGAAAATAAGTGGTGCAGGATGTTTGAGGAGGAGTATCGATGAGCTGGCATTCACGATACCACTGATTTTAGATAATGCAAAGGCGTAAACTGGTAAAAGTTTTGTTGAAGTGGTCCGATCAAAATTTTTTAGAAAATTATATTTCCACTAGTGTGCTTATCATAAACGGGGAATTCTGAGCTCAAAAGCTCTTTGTTGCGGTGAGACTATTCAGAGTTGAAAGGAATTCAAGATTTGTCCATTTACAGCTGGTGTAACGCTGCAGCATTCCGTGGGGATGGAATGCGGCGATGCATCTGTTGATAGTCTCTCTCTTTCGGAAGGAGAAGCAGATTACGATTATGGTCAGCTCTGTTTCCGTTAGCATTTTTTATTCACAACGTTTTCTGGTTGAACTACGCTGTTAAGATCACATTTAGATGACTTTTACTGTAATGGGGAAAATTGTGCAGTGGAGGTATCCGAAAGAGAAGATCCGGAATATATTGAGTATACTTGTCTGAAAGTTCTGGAGGTATGCATTATAAAGCTTTAAACAGTTAGTTTTTATCCCATAATAAATTTGGATAAATCAAGAAAAAACGTTTCGATAATCTGTTTCGAAGTACATTGATTTCACAAATATCCAGGTCGAACGTCTCTTGAAAGAAACTATAGATCACGTCGTTTCAACTTTGAATGTTTCATCATCACTTGCCAAGCTCCTTCTCTTTTTTTGCAAATGGGATGATTCCACTTTAATCAAATCGTACAGCGTTGATCCTTATAAAGTTCTTATCGGTAAATTTTTTTGCTGTTTTTGAACTCATACATTTTCAGATCTTGATTTATTTCTTTGAACCTAGATTCGTAGTCGATCATTTAATTTAGTATGAAATTAAAATTTTTGTTCAGCTGACACATACTTTTTGCTCTGTTTCATAAATTGTGTTTCCTGAATTTTACAAATTAAAAAAAGTTTCACTTTTTTTTCTATTACTTAGATTATTATTTCATTTCTCTGCATTTGTTATATAGTTTGCTGATATTTTGTTTTTATTCTAATGGTAAGTTGACTACTTTAATTGCAGAGTGCTTTGTTTGTGCTGGTTCTTCAAAGCAACAGTCAGATACAATAAGTTGTGTAGTTTGTACAAGGCTACGGGAAGAATGTTCCGAAATGTTTTCGCTCGATTGTGGGCATAGTTTTTGTTCAAACTGTTGGCTGAAATACATTGAAATACAGCTCTCTAATGGGTTGTCAATCACGTCAGCTTTTATCATATTACTTAGATTCGTAGCCGATCATTTAACTTAGTGTAAAATTAAAATTTTTGTTCAGGTGACACATACTTTTTTCTGTTTCATAAATTGTGTTTTCTGCATTTTACAAAATTCAAAAAAAAACTTTTTTTCACACTCTCATTACTTAAATTATTGCTTCGTTTTGTTGGATATCATTTTCGTTCTATAAATTCTGTCTTCCACATTTGGAAATCTAGGGGTAGTGTGATGTAAATAATTTTAACCCTTTACGGACCCGATTTAATTTTTTCTGATGGCTTTTAAATCGAGGCTTTGATATTTAGATCTGATATTTAATGCTGTTCTTATTTGAAAAAGTTATACTAGTGGAAAATCAGTAAAAATTGGGTTTTTATGGAAAAGAAAGTGAGCAGAATTGTTTATAGGATCGGCTGCATGGCAAGTGGGTGTACATTAATATGTTTAGAAGATTTTGTGCTGAGGATATTGAGTGACCGCACAGAAATAAGAGATAAATATGAAAAGTTGATGTTCAAAGACTGTGTTGAATCACATTCACAGTTGCGATTTTGTTCGGGTGTTAATTGCCATGTCGTTATCAAGACACGGTGTCAAAAAGCGAAGAAAGTTACATGCACCAGTTGCGGGATTTCTTTTTGGTATGTTCCGAGTTTGTCTTCGAAAAACCTGATAGATGTTGTGTGCCACTATATGCAGGACAGAATTAGTATGGCGTTAGTTTACACTAGTAGACTTTCTGAACTATTTTTAGGTTTGGAAGAATCAAACTTTTAAAATTAAGATCTTGCAGTGACTTACGGCATCATGGGTAACTTTTTGAAGTTTAGTTCTTTGCTTTATTTCGGATGTGGTTTTGCAATCACCAATTTACGTTTTGCACTGAAAAACTGGGTCAGTTTTGACAGTGTTTCATTTGTGATTTTCTTCCTGCTACCAAAAGCTTCAAATGGTTCCAATGTCTAGTTGTTCGTTTTAGTTTTCAATGTGGTTGTGATTACCACGCGCCGACCTCTTGCGATACAATACGTAAATGGTTAACGAAATGTGCTGATGACAGTGAAACTGCCAATTATATAAGGTTAAAGTAGATTTTGTAATTTTTATCTTCTGACATTGTAGTCTTGCAGAAGACAGTTAAAATTTTTTTCTTTCCGTTGTAACTTTATTAAAAAAATTTTTATCAATTATCTACATCAATATAATTAACTTTTATGTTTTTTATAGCCTGTTTAGTTGATTGTTTATACATATTTGAGTAATTCAGCGCACATACAAAGGATTGTCCTAATTGCCATTCGTGTATAGAAAAAAATGGTGGGTGCAATCACATGCAGTGCGCCAAATGTAAGCATCACTTTTGTTGGATGTGTTTTGGAGGTAGTTTTTTTTTTATTCGGTTTAATTGAAGTCTATTTTACTTGTAAATGAACAATGGCATAGTCTCATTAATCTTTAACTTCATCTTTCTTGTCTTAATGTTTTATGGCATCCATTCCAGGTCATAGAAATTTTATTCTTTTACTTACGATAAGGTCGGTTGAGGGAAGCTATTCAACTCATAACAAATTTTAAATATCAAGTAATTAAGGTGCTGCCAAAGTTCATTCTTATCTCCTCCATTGGCATTTTACAGATTTGAATTTTTATGTTCAATTTTTTTATAGATTGGAAGAACCATGGAAGTGAGTATTATGAGTGCAGTCGCTATAAAGAGAACCCATCAATAGCTCAAGCATCAAATCATGTCAAAGCTCGTCATGCACTTGAGAAATATTTACATTATTATGGCATGCTTTTATCTTTTGTAACGGATCTGCCACATGTTTCTGTCTAGCAGCCAAATGCTTTTTACGGTTTCCTTTGTACCACAGTATTTTTGAATTCTGCTTGAATGAGGCCAGTATGGTCAGAAGCACATGCTGGAGTGTTTAAGACTTGCCTCAGGTAAAATTTATCTTATAGAGCGTTATGAAAATCACCACAAATCGCTGAAGCTAGAAGAGGATTTGCGTAACTGTATTATGAGAAAAATCGACGAGAAAGTCAATGGGCATGAAGGGACGTGGATTGATTGGCAGTATTTGCAAAGAGCAGCCACACTGCTTACAAAATGTCGTTATACTTTGCAGTACACTTATCCATATGCATATTATATGGAGAATGGACCGAGAAAACAGCTGGTTTGTTCTTTTGTGATTTCAAAGGATGAATTAATTGAACTTCCTGAAGGATTTATATCTTTACACATGTAGACGCTTCAGCAGTTGAAGCTCTTTATATGACAAATCCAAAGTGCCAACGATGCAAGTTGCAAATAAAAATGCAAATTTTTTAAATAAGTGCAGTTGTTATAGCTTAGCTTTCCGTTGTAAACATTTCATGGGCATGGTTAATTTTTTTAAATTATGTGCTTATTCAGTTTGAATATCAGCAAGCTCAGCTGGAGAAAGAGATTGAAGAATTATCCTGGAAAGTTGAAAGGGCGGAAAGTACGGAGCGAGGTGATCTGGAAACGCAGATGCATGTGGCAGAATGTAAACGACGTACGCTTCTGCTCGACTTCTTCTATTGATAATTCCATAGAGCAATTTATTCTCCTTCATATGTTCATATCTCTAAAAAATTTCCTCACCATTTTTGTCGGGTCGTATGTATTTGGTGGTCGCTGCTTGACAGTTTTTGTTGTTTTGATTACCATAAATGTATTTTTGCTCACAACTTGATCATTTTTTATTCACTTCTTTCCATTTGTATGTGTCCGTTTGTAAAGTCCATTTTGATTCGAGGATTTATTTCCCAAAAGATTTCTTCCACATCGCCAACATAATTTTTATTCGTTAACTAATCAGTTATTTGCATTGCATTTCTATTTTGTAAATTCTGAAGAATATGCACATTATTTGTTTGTCTTTTTTGTATTTCTTTTGTTTATAATTGTTAGTTTTTCGTTCTTTCAAACGATGTTCATTTATCAATTTTTGCCTTTTTATTTATAATTATTAGATGCTCGTTGTATTGTGCTTAGTAACATTGTTTTGACATTAAAGTATTGAAGCTTGCCCGCCTTTGACCTAGCGTGCAGATTCTTTATATATTTATGTTCAGCATAATTTTTATAAGTAAAAGAGCTTGACCTGGTGGAGTACTTCCATGCAAATATAGGGTTTTGTGACATCAATGAACATTTATCAATAGCTGACTTCCATTACATGCGCAGTCGACTTTAGAGGTAATGGAGCATATCCCTCTGAAGTGATTGAAATTGGTAGTGTTAATCTTTTTAGATAATGATTAAGCAGTGTAGTATTTGTTTCTTTAGTGCAATCCGAAAAAAAATTTTTGTGGACTCTAATTTCTGGGTGATCGACGTTTGGATTGTCTTCAAGATCATCCTTTCATGAATGACGTTTGTTTTATGTATAATCTTTTCTCAATACAGCTCCAGTTTTCGTACATCATTTCCGACGTGGCGTGTAGGACGTGGTCGTTATGAGCTGAGAAGAAAGTTGCGTAGTCCATGATATACAAACCGCTGAATTTCTATTGAGGATGTGGCGGTGTGAGGGACAGTAGTATATTAGCAAGTAATCGCAGTGAAACTGTAATTTCTGCGTGGATGTATGGAACCTTGTATTCCAGTCCCATTGATTGGTTGCAACTTTAAAGTAATCCAGAACACCTGAATTAGGGTCGGTGGTATTTTTGCAGCTTTTATCGTTTTAATAGTTCTATACATGGTGTAGGGCCATTATTAGAGTGATGAGAGTTTCAAGTCACATTTTGCGCCATTTTTCCACGTTAACGGCTGAATTATGCGTCTAAGGATGGAAGAAAGGGAACTTGCAATTCAAAATGGCCGTGTCAAATTTTCGGAAGGTATATTGACATAACAGTCTGATGCTGTTTTGAATTCTGCAAAATAAGATGGTATGAAGACACTACTTCCTTTACACTGTACACGAGGAGTTTGATGTCATTTTTCATAAATTCTAGAATTTGTGAATTGGTGAAACAGATCAGTAATAAAAGCATAATTTATATTTGTATAAACTAATGGGAAAAGGAAGGATTTATGGGGATTGTGTCCTATTATGGAATGATATATTTGGGAAAGTGTCACGTGCTTTACTGTTTTTGATTTTGTTTGTATAGCCAATGCGGACATACTTCATATATATAACAACTAATCTGAATTTCGAATCCTTGAATCAATTAATTGCTACCTGGGTATGATTAATGTTCAGTACTAATAATGAGGGTATACGGAAGGAGTATAAACTGCTTGATGGAAGAACAGATTTCGTTGTGACTATCTGCTTTGAGGGTTAAGTTGTGTACACTGCACGCTTATTTAGTGCTATTGTAAATGGTAGGTTGGTTAGGAGAATGGGAATGAAGACCAAGGAAAAATGAAGTGAATTTTCGAAATTGGTGCAGCCCAAGGACACACAATGTGACGATGGATAGGATGGCGACGAGAGGAGGGTACGAGGAACAATTGTTACCCTTAAGGGTAAAACTCCTGACATTTTTATTTCGCTAGTGAGGACAAGGTGTCGTGTGCGTATGTGTTTGTGTGAATGCGGGTGTGTGTATCCTTGTAATTGCATGCCATCCTGACCATTTGCGGGTAGCTATGGATTGATCTCCGAACTTCAAATTTGTAAGGAGTGGGGAGATATGCGTTTGTCTACCCCACTAGTGGGGCAAGGAATGAGACTGAGGTTGGATACAGTAGTGAGGGATGAGGAATACATAGCTGCCTTGGACAATAAACAATGGAGTTGGAAGAGGAGGGAGCTGCCTTGGACAATGAACAATGGGGTTGGGCAGTGACACAGCTGCAAAGGACAACAGGTCTGAATTAAAGGTACTGGCAAAGGGAAAGGAAGGACGACTGTGGTGTCAGTTGAGTATCTTGAAAATTTCTCGGCTATACGGATTGTGCGAGGGTAGAGGATGCGAACGGGTGAAAAGACTGTGTGTGTGTATGTGTGTGTGTGTGTATGTGTGTGTGTGT
>JABVXS010001095.1:0-18694 GCA_013365335.1 Madathamugadia hiepei | reverse complement strand
AAGACGAGGAAGACCAGCAATGAGATGGATGGACACAATCACTACAGCGACTGCAATGAACTTGGCTGAAATAAAACGAATCGCTCAGGAGTGCGCCTCATACAGATCCTTCATTCATCAAATCGCTAAAGTTCGTAACAGAACTGATGGCCGATAATGAAACTTATTGGGAAACGCCACAATTCATTTAAAGGATGTCACCTATTCGAAAGAGCCATTCACAAATTTCTGTTACGTCCAAGCATTTTCGCTACAACAGCGGTTTGACTTCTTGCTTTACCAGTTCCATATGAAAATTTTGATATGCTTGATAAATTCATTTAGGATTATGAAAAAATGCGACAAATACAAAACGCATTGAACGCTTAATCCACATGATTTATTGATAGATGTAAGTGATCGTATGTTGGAGTTTCACAACGACTAAGTAGCGGGCAGATAGTTTTTCATGCCACAATCCGGGATTTTAGTCGTCTAAACCCGCGAAACGCAGAATCGTGAATTCCACAAGGTAACGAGAGAGTTAACATATTAATTGAAAACCAATACAAAGAAAATGTAGCAAACGAAGAATAGCATGGTATAAAAATCGGAAGATAATTAATGACAAAATAAGAATTGAATATTATGTTGAAGCGATATAACAGTGAAGGAGACAATCGCAACAGGAAAAATACGCAGAGATGGTGGAAACAATAAAATAATAATTAAATCAAAAGAAATATATTGCTTATTAAGAAAATACTACGGCCACAACTTAATGCAGATGAATCATTTGCTGCAAATGGCCGCCATTGAAGGGTTCAATCAAGGCGACTAAACGAATCTTCCCAATAAAATGCCAGGGTAATAGGTTGAATCACTCCAGAGCAAAAAAATTTATAAAGAAAAAACGTCTCAGACCGGAACTCACTCATTAGATCTTGTTTGCAACAAGAACCACTGAGATAACAAGTCTACTTCATCATGAAAACAGCAGTAGATATTTAGAAATATATTTATTGAAATATTGCACGAAAACATCGACCTCACTTAATCAAAATTATGCCAGCATAATATCAAATTTCATTAGTTGAAAAAATAATGCTGCAATAATTTAATAATCAGCAAGAACAAACACACAGAAGAAAACGGTTTATCAGGTTACGTCCCGCAGTACTAAACGCTCATGAGGTTTGCCTTAGTAGTTTCTCCACAAAACTCTGATTTTTTAACTCTTCTGTTACCACATCCAAACCACCGATCAATTCACCATTCAGATATAGCTGCGGATATGTTGGCCAGTTGCTATATTTTTTCAGTTCTTCTCGAACCTGATTATTACCGATGAATATTAGAGATTGAACAATAAATCCTGCATGAGGTGTTTAGTCTAATACATAAAACGGTTTGAAGCAATATGAATAGCAAAACATGGCGTGATATTACATTCAAGGACACTATGCAGTGTCAGTACATCATCCAAGACGAAAATTTGAAGACCAAAAAAGAAAAAGTGTTTTTGAGTCTACATTTCATCAGCAGAACGGTAAAATGACAAGTCATTTTTCTCCAGAATTCTAATGAAAACTTTAATAGCAGAAGATGAGACATACCTCATCATCTTTAAGAATATCAAATGACGAATATGCAGCATTAATCCCAGTGAGCAGCTCGATTATCTTTTTACTGAATTCTGCAAATTTTAAAGAAAAAAAATGTCTTTTTACTATATCAAAGTAATAATGAGTAAGCCATCATTATTTATAAATAGTAAAACTTACTGCACTGAGGTGCTTCAGGGCTCCCTTTCATGAAAACCATTAAAGGCGATTGGTTTATCAAAGCCTTCAATCTTCTGTTAATATTCTGAAATTTATATTTCAATAGGCAGAAGGGAAAAAAACAACCAAAAAAAGATGACTTGAACAATGAATTTGTGATACAGTCTTACCTTTAACTTCGGCAATTTATTTTGAAAATCTGGATCGTTTAACTCTTCTTTGAGAATATCTAGACCACCGATAAGTTCGCCATTTAAATAAAGTTGTGGAAATGTGGGCCAATGGCTATATTCTTTTAATCCCTGCCTCACCTGGAATTTTTCACAAAATTGTTAGTGAGTGCAATCTCAGCAGAGTTTCGCTTGCTCATAACGAACAATAAATAAACCAATAATCCAAACAAAACGACTGAGATTGACGATGCTTTATGAAGAATAATCCTGCCTCATCATCTTCTAACACATCGAAACTTGAAAAATCAGCATCAACTCCACGTAAAATATTGACAATTTGACTGCTGAATCCTTAAAAAATTTTTGGTTGGAACCAGAAATTATTAGAAATATTTTTTCGAAAACATGAAATCCTACAAATTTAGTAAAAAGAAACATCGACCAAGATGAAATAATTTCCTAAATATAAAAAATGACAAACCACATTTTGGATTATCTGGTGTCCCCTTCATAAAAAGCATGAGCGGAGACTGAAGAATCAAATATTTCAATTTATCATTCATATTCTGGAAAGAAAACAACTATAAAGTTTCTAAAACACGTGCAAGTGGAAAAAATTACGGAAGAAAGTGTTAAAATCTAAGAAAATGTCACGAAAGTTGCTATTCATTCATTCCTATTTTTCGGTTCCAAGTCCGTTCATATAAATTCTACATCAAACATTAGAAAATACTAAAATTCTAACTTAATGAAAAATTCTGATAAAAGACAAACGAAGTTTTACATTTTTTTCATTATCGAATTTTTTCGTCATGCTAGCAACGCCTTCAACAAAATTATGTTTGATGATTTTTATCCTTAATTCACCCGGATCGAATCCTTGTAAACGATCAACTTCTTTGCCTTTCTGAAACAAATAATCAGAAAGAAGTAGAGCATCAAAACTCACTTTAACTATTGCTACATGATGGTCTCCATTATGAATAAAAAACGTTCGACGCGAAAAATGATAAAAACGGATAAATTGAATCTAACTTGGTGCTTGCAGTAGCATCATCACAATCAGCAATCCTATGCTTTTGAAACCCTACATGGTGCTTTCTGTTCAAGTTCTAACTGTGAAGTTCCTTCACTCATTGCATGACTAATAAATAAAATAAAGTTTCTAAAAACTGGAAACCTTGAAAAACAGAATGGTTGGAGCGACGACAATTTTATTAGCAACCGATATTTCAGCAACTTCCTCTGCTTCAAATACAGCAAAATCAAAGCATTTCAATTCATCTTTAAATTCCAATAGCAAATTATTGAGTCGCTCACATATTTCCGACCAATTAGCAGAGAAATGCACCAGAGCACATCTAAAATATATGCTAAATTGTTATGAAGAGGTTTAGATGATGTAGAGGCTGTAATATTGTATCAGAACTGTTGATAGTGGTACAAAGAATCTTACGAATTTGATATGCTTAAAAATAAAATTTGTCATGTCGTATGCAGCTGGTGATATAATCAAGCGACATTACTTCAGTAACAGTATATGCATCCTGCAAGATGGTTGAAAAGAAAACCAAAATTTGCAGTTGCTCCGAAATAGTGTTGCATCATGCTAATGGTGTACGTAAAAAAGTGAAGAAACGAACTCAGTCATCCTGATGAATCGGTTGAACTCGTCCACGTTTCTGAGCATTTTGGCCATATTTTGATCTGAAAAAAAGTTCCAATAATTGAAATCCTGAAGTACGACAGGGCACCAATAACCAATGGCAAGGTTGCGGGCTGTTGCAGCGCATCGTGATTAACAATGCCTCTGAAAGCTTTGACAGAACAATGCAACATTATGTTAACGGCCTTTATTATCCATATTACCACTTCCCATCTATCGGATGCATTAAAAAAAAAAAAAACTGCCCGCAGAGTATTTGATGGCTTGAAGCGGTCCTGCGATGCGATGCGACAATTCAAGGAATGAAATTATTTTACGTGAGCTCAGCTCTGACGAATCCAACTGCGTGACTTTCCTACTGCGAATTGTACTTTGTTACTTTATTCGTCTCACCTGCTTGCGAACTATTTCTACATTATTTCTTACTTTGTCCGACTATACCATTCTCACTCTCGAATTTTAGATTTCCGGTTCCAGCGAAGAGCTTCAAGTTCAAATTCTACCTTCTACCTGTACTCCAGAAAAGAGCAGATCATGAAGCAGACCTGGACCAGTGGATTGCATCAAAGCATTTGCTACGGGAAATCACGATCAGTTAGTTGTCCCTTCGCACCTGACTGCGCCAATTTAACTTTGATTTGAAACTATACGCTTCGGTCGTAAAACATGGTTTACAAAGCAGTAAACTTTGTAATTAAGAAACGCGAAGAAATACAGTAGACAAAATATAGTAAATTTGAAGATGTACGATAGAAATAGTTTAATTACCAGTTTTATTAGTTGAGGGTGTTGCTGCAGATGTTTTGAGTAATAGTGTCACTTCGATTCATTCATCATCCCTTTATTCTCATCCTTCCAGTCTTTTTTTTTTTTTTGTTATGGTCTTGCAAATGTGAGTAGAAATTGCCGAATGAAACTTCACGAGACTTCTCAACTTCCATTATCGTTCTGGGTGTCATGGCACAGCTGTTCCGTACATAATACGTTTTTTTTTTACTAATTTTCAAATAATCTTAGTATTTGCTTATGTCGTAAAAGATATTTCACACGATTTTTTTCAGAATTATAGACAAGTAATGACAAACCTCATCCTTATCTTTTTAGCTGTTTCGTGCCTAATTCAAATCACCAACGCCCCCTGCTTTCTATATTTATTTCATCGTTTTAGCATTGTTATCGAATTTCAGATATTTGGACAAATTAGTGACAGACAGTTAATCAATTGAAACAATCTGTAAAAAATTTTTACTATGACGTAATCTGATAAGGATAGTCGCGACAAGTGGACTCTCTGTCTCCTTTGTACACTTTGTTCAGTGTTTAAAACAATAAGGATTTTCTCCAGAAAATGGCATTTATTCTGGAAAATACAACATTTAAAACGACTTTTTGACTGATTGAAATCAACAACACACCATTTATTGATCACAGACAACGGAATATGAAAAAAGAGGTTACGAAATGATCACTCGAATCCATAATATTCTTTCTCACAATTACTGTAGTGGATAATGAAATTGAGCGATTTCTAGTTTCAAATTTCAAAATTCCATCCAGTAAAATAAAAGCCAGTCAGTTAGAGTTAAGTTCATTTAGCCCTTTGAAAAGAGATATGACCCGGTGATATTAAAACCTGAATGACCGATAACTCGTTCCTCTCCCTTTTTTAATCAAAGCATACTTTTTCTCCAACTGTGTAAATTAATTATATAAAACGTTTAAAACCAATTTGCCCGTCAGACTTTCCATAAGAAAGTTAAACTTAACCTTTCAATTTCGTTATCGATGTATTTGAAATAACTCAAATGACCCTACTTCAGAAAATCTTACTTATTATGGCAGTTCAGAAATATTTCTGAGACGAAATAACAAGTTGGAATCTAATTAAAACTTGACATTTTGTGGTATTTAAATAGAAATTTTTGGAATTAATGGTAACATCAATTGCGTTTGTCGAGTTACAGGAACGGGAGATGTGCGTAATAATACCTGGGGTACTCAATAATTCGACGATGCCGTTGTCTTGATTCTGCTCCGGAAATGCTATACAACCGAAATCCCAGTCATATATTGCCTTTCTCCAGCAAACAACAGGTGTCGTGGGCAGAATTGCGCTGGAAAATGAATCAGGGTGCCGTACTTGAAGTGCCTATAATGAATCGAATTGAAATGTCTTTGATAATAATCCTTTGCAATTTTGAAATTGGTTTATTGCCTAAAACGAAATCTTGCCACCGACAAAGAGAAATCACTAACAATGGGAAATGATTGGTTCCAATAACTTTTTCTTCGGAGAACTTGTTAGAAAAGCTTACATTAATTAAAGTTATAACTCCATCAAACGTGAAATTAGATCGGATATTACGGAGTAGAATCTTTCCGGGTAATTCCCTTTGAACAGCCCATCGGTGCAGTGAACTATCGCTGAGCAAGGGAAAATAAACGGGAGTTGCACTGCTAAGAATCAACTCCAGACATTCTGACATTGCTTCCAAAACCTAGAATAAGCATAGAGACTAATTGGAGCACTCGAAAATTTCGAGTTTTAATAAACTGTACAAGTTATCAGTTCTCGAAATTTCTTAGGTCTGAAACTCAGTCGTTTAAATTTGAATAATATAACAGATTGAATAAACCTTATGATTAGAAGAATGAACTATGAAAATGAACTAAATTGGTAAGTTCAGTAAGTCGTATAAAATTCAAGGTTATTTGGATGAAGTGGAAGAGAGACAGCAAAAGACGTTAGGACCCATTTTATTGTTGACATCGCTGTGAAGTAGGTTTGCAAACATCAAGTGCACATTGCAGTCTGCGGTCAGGATTAAGGAAATGACCACTTTTGGCTACTAATGCATTTTGAGAGTCTTATGGCTTGTCAACCTCAAGAATCAATGAATTAGAACTGAACGTACTATGACTCTCATAGGTTCATCGGTAAATAGGCCTGAACTCCAAATTTTCATCAATCACATAAGAGCAAGAGAGAAGTAAATCTTCTTAATTTCATTGCAACCCAATGAAAGGAATAAACGGAATGGTACTCTAACCAGAACTACCAATACATGCAGCAAACATTATGAAGTGAGCTAAAGTATTTAATGAAACTTGGCACTGACTGAATCGTCCAGAAGACATTGTTCGAAATGGGAAAGCTCGATGGTCAGCCGCTGACAGTGTGTGCGCATCAGAAGATCACACAGATACTTCGATGGTAGCCGAAAATGACATAATGTGAACACTAAACGAGTAGCATTGCTGAAATTCAACAAAGGAAGAATTTCAAATTTAGTGAAAGAAAGTTTGTGGAATACTTCGTTTGGTGTTCGCATTGGTTCTCAAGTAAAAGCTGCAACTGCAATTTCATTTGCACTTCTTGTGACAACAACAGTTATTTGATTGTTTGAAAGGAAAAGGAGAGAACCAATCAAATCCTTCTTGAAATTTCAACGAATTTTATCAGTTCGTAACTTTCATAACGGAAATAGAGAGAAAACGCTGAAATCCTTCCATTATTAAAGTCTCTGATTCATTTATGTTTCAGCAAAAGTAACAGTTATAGTCCGATGTCCATCTCTATCCGGAAACTTGCTCTCCCAGAAATATTCATTCCTTTGAAACTAGTATTATTATGTTTAGATCCAATGTATCAAATAAAAAAAGATTCTCAGAATCTGCTGCATCGAAAAAAACGCTGATTTGATAGCACACGGCTAATCTCAGCTTTTAGAAAATTAAGTTTGTCTTTTTAAAGTTTTCACCAACTGCTTAATTTATCTTTAGCTTTAGCTATCCTCTTTATTGGTACGACTATTTAACTGGTGAAATGAAAGCACTGTGCAGTTAGATTTTACAATTTTTAGAGATGAAAGATAAATCGCTTGAAAATGAGGGAACTCAAGAACAGATTCTCTTACCTAACTGAATGTGCATCGTCAAATCGTTATTTGATGAAATTATATGATTTGCTACATTCAAAATAACTGGCACCATTGCCTTTTATTGATTATGGAAGGTCATTGAACCGAATATGAACTTACTCAATTTTGACCCAATTTTTGCACAAGCGATTATACAAATCAGTTGTTATGGCAATGCCCGAGAAAGAAAGTATCCCATTGATGTCTGCTTCCTTGAACTGTTGATCCAAGTAGTTCAGCAAATTTTCTGATAAATCGTTCCGATCTATTAAAGTTTCACAGCTCAACGGACTAATAAATCATATCCTGATAAGTTCCTCTTTCAATCTTTTCAATTCAAATCACTAATATCGAATGAACTCATTACCGAACTTAGATCTCTGCTAACACTATGATCAAAACTGACCACCGTTGTATTCCTCATCCTTAAACAGTTCGCGACACCTTAGTGTGGAAGCTGTTTTTCTAGTGAATTTCACGATCAGTCGCCTTCTGTTCACTTTCGAAACTTGCGGTGTTTGCAATCGTCCAAACGGTCGAGCGCGCTTTTCGCAAATGCACATGCTTATCCTTAAGCAAAATTATTCAAGAGCAAGCAGAAATAGTTTGCGCAGTTACAATAACCATTGAAAAGTATACGACATCCAAATCACTCTGGAAAAGATGTGAGTTTAGTTGGCTTCTGCAAAACTCTTATGAAGTTTTGAATTTCACGTTAAGAATGAAAATCAGGAGATTATGATAAACTAAAAGGAATTTGCTACAACTAACTGCAAATCCTCTTTTCCAGGTTTCAGAAAAGATGGCATCTTAGGCTTACCCTATTTCCACCACTTCCAGCCGACATAATGAATGGACATTCCGTCTAATCAGTCTGTGAAACCTTTTGTTGACACGTTGGGCTTGCAGCAATTCCGGATGATTCAAATTCGAGAAAATTTGATGAATTACGGATTCTGGAAGACTTTCAAGCTGCATACCGTAAACGATTTTTTCATCCCAACTCGAATTATTCGCTCTTTTGAATTCCTCTGATGTCGTTGGAACTCCGGATGTTTCCGAATGCATCTGAAGTATAAAATTACTTACTTGATCAATGTTACAAGTATTTCGAAAAAAACACTGCAACTTTCATCATTCGTTTCCCTTACTCAGGAAGAAGATCGTTCGAAAATGATTTCTGAAGACGGCAACATGAAAGAATAAGAAATTTGTTCAAGAAATTCGAAGGAGAAATGAAGAGTTTGATAATTTTCAACTGGAAACGAGGTGAGTGGTAAGATGTCATCCATTTTCAATAGGATGACAGCAGGTGTTTGATTGTTATACGAGATGAACGAAGAGGATGAGGGATTACGGACATGTGCCCAGAACAAGTGTACTAGAAAAAGATTGTGGGACGACCAAAAGTGTTAACCAGAGAAATGACCCGGAAACAGAAATAGCAGTTGATGTTTTTGGTTCACAAACTTTCTAGCACACCAAAAAACTGGAAGCAGACGAACAAATGCAAACTGGTCCGGAAGTGATCAAAGAGGGAAAGATGAAAGATGCAAGAGAATTATCATTATATAAAAAAAAACTGTTTAAATGTCAATCAAAAAATCCTTGAAATTTGATGAATTTGTAAAAAGAATTAGAAATCTTGCACGATTGTTTAATGTGCAGAAAAAATTGCAATTAGTAGAAAGGGAAGTATGAAGTGTGGAGGTGAATGAGAAAAACTTTTCCTTCAAAAAGTTCTTCCCTGAAGATATGTCAAAAAGCTGTAAAAGCGAAGCAACATCTCTCTCAGATGAATGAAATAGGAGACCCATCAAAGGGAGAAATTTTTGGAATTTCAGCTAACTAATTTTAAACAGGAAAATCATCAATCGACGAAACATTGGGCGCATAACAAAATATCTGAAGTTTAGTGAATGCAAGTGATCAGTGTTTTGATGGGATCGAAAATTGCTGAACACTAATTAGTCTCCCAGGATCCCAAATGTACTACAATTGTGAAAACAAAGTCTAAATTCATATTTCGAGATTATGTGAACCATATCGAGAAAGGTTTGCAAATTTTAAAATTAGGTTTCAACATACCACAGAGACTCACAAATTTTGTAATTAATTTTTCAGCTTAAAGAATTAAAATAAGTTGGTAGCACAAATGAAGCCGATACTATACCGCTGATGTTTGCCAAATTGAAAACTGAATTATTCTCCAAACAGAAGAAACTTGGAATTTCAAAATGGCAGTTGAAAAATGATACGTTAGGACTGATCGCTTATTCACAAGTACTAGTAAGTTGTATTGCGAAGATCTGTGTTAGCAAATGGGCAAGGAAGGCATTTGAATAATTTAGATGTATTTTTAAATGCTTCATCTCTCACTTCAGTAATTACAGACGTCAGTCAAAGTGTGGCAGTTCTGGAAATCAGGCGTCAATTTCAACTATGTTAGCAGAGGTCCAAACTGACGTGAATAGTCAAGCTCATATGTGTCAAGAACAAATTGCGCTTGCGAGAAATTCCCCCGGCAGATTATTTCCTTAACAATTGTTCAATACTCGACTTGTTTGCGCAGCAGTGATGATTAGTAACATAGGTGTTACGTGAAGAAGAGTTCTTCGTGTACTAGCACATGAACTTTGTGTTTCAACAAGAATTATCGTGAGACTTGTGAGTCTTCATGATCAACTCAATTTTTGTCCTTTATGAGTTTTAAAATTATTGAATACTTGAAGTTTCTGTTTTTTACTTGAACAGTTCAGGTCTCAGCTACTCCTATGCATCAGTGTACCGTACTCTATTTTAATTGTCGACTTCTTCACATCGGTGTGCTATCTTTCTGGCTGCAGCCACTCAAAAGGTATTTCCCATTCAATTGAAAGAGGTACGACTGCCATGTGGAAGTGTAACTTCGAAAATTACTCTAATATATAAGTATTTGGATCAATTTCCGGGAGTAATTGTTATCTGGTGACATTAAACAATTTTCTCTTTGGAGTGGCAGTCTATGTTTGTGAAAAAAGAAACTAAAAATAGTTTTGGCACGAAATGCAATGGAATGAAGAAATGAAGAAACTAATGGACAATGACCAGCAGTAGCTCTTGTAAACTAATCAGTGCGGAAAGGAATCATCCCTTCATATTCTTCGGTAAACAACGGGCTGGCTAATCGACTGGTTCCCAAGGCCTGAAAGGAACGGATAAAATGAAAAAATGCAAAGTTCAAATGTCAGTTCTATTCTATGCTTTAATCTATCAACCATAGAATTAGGATTGTTGCAAATTCAAAGAATAGCGCAGTTATTCAACTCAATTAATTGAACGCTCTATATTTCAAATCTGCACAAATATCTCAAACCAAAAATAAATTACGATGAGTTATGCTGAGCTGAGTAGATGAAGTCAAGAAATAGAACAAAAAAAAAAGAATTAATTAGAATGTCGGTTGCTGATCGTTCTGTGCAACAATAAGCCAAGAAGTATGGAAATAATGAAACGTTTTTGGACTTATTAATAGATTTAATTTTGCACGATTAAAAAGTAGTCTGTACTACAGTTGTCCGGAATTTTTTGACATCACAAAATTATTTTTTCTATCTTTTTCATCTGAACTCTTACATTCCTCTTCCAACCGAATGGCTTTAGGATACATTTAGAAAAGACAATTTACGAGCTATTATCGACACTGAAAAACAATAACACTTTCCAGACCATACATTCTATCCGCGGCAACTTTTGAAGATGGCAAAATCATTTGGAGAAAAATTTTCGATGAAATAATGAGGTGATGGCGGCAGAGTATTTTCTGATGTTCTCCGGTTAAGATATTATCTTTAATAAAATATTTAAATAAATGACGAAAAAAGCAGCTGATGGTTGAGATGCAAACGAGTTATTAAGATTTATTGGGTAATATTGATTGGCTTTGGATGCTGCTGTTGGCAATTAATAAAATTTAATTAGAATTTCCGAAATGAGTTAGCGCAAAGATAATTAGACAAAGAAATGATATCAACAGCAACAACTTCCTTTTTATTAAAAATAATTGGCTGTAAGAGAACACCGACATCACTCGGAAAGGCTTGTAATTTCAGAGTGGTAACAAATGCGCGATAAAATGCTAGCAGCAGCAAATCAAAGGCGAGTGGGAAGGAAGGCACAATAGTAATTAAGTGATCTCTAGAAATAAGGAATACATTGAAACGAAAAATGCAAATGTGACTTGCAAATTGATTTTTGTGTACATTTGTAGGATGAAATTTTGACGTCGTGGCAATGAACTCTTTTGAAAATGCTGAGCATTCGACAATGTGCTGGACGAACACTCACTGATCGAAAGCTTTTGAAAGCTTCAACAATTAATGATGAATGGAGCTCATCACATCCAAATTCTTATGGCAAGAATTATGGAACAATTCAGAAGCAATTTGAAATGTGCGAAGGAAGGTTAAGATGTGTTTTCAACAAAATTTGTTACAAAATTGTCAGTCGTCAAAACATAGAACCATTTCAGTGAATTGATGCAGTAAGGTTGACATTAATGCTGAATGACATCAGTCAGTAGTGTCGCCAAAGGTTCGCTACCTATTCTCATTTCCTTGGCCAGTTAGGTAGCCGATCGATAAGTACGAATAAATTATAGGAGACATTATTGTAATTAAATTGGAATATCGTGGATGAAAGTCATAGAATATCACGTCGAAGCGAATGTAATAAGCTTTGTTTCATGAGATCTGCCGAGAAGTTCCTCACCTGATGAGGAGAAAGAATGTCACAGGTATGATAATCAGCAGGGACAGCAGGATGACAGAGAACACTTTCTCCCAAGTACAATGAAATATCACAGATTCTCAATCCCAGCTCTTTTCCTATGGAAGTACTTTCTCTTCATAGTCATTTAATGCTTCGAGAAAAGAATTAATTGCATTATGAATTCGATCACTCCGTAAGTTCCCGTTAACTTTCTTCTGATATCTCACTGTCGAAGAAATAGTTTTGCCTTGAAAAAGACTCATGCAAACTATCGCTTTGCAAAAGATGGCTGTCATCTAATTCGAACGTTGTCTTATCACTGATCACCACGTGACAGAGATAATAGATTGGACCTTTCTTTCGCATCCTATAGATTCAATCAAGTAATTCAATCTTGAAAGCGTAGAAAAAACTAAGAAAATCATTCATTTATTTGAAAAGACTGTAATCAAAATGAGCTCCGTTAACTTTCTGCCTATTCGTATTCAGCGCTGACACTAAAATTCTAAATAAAGATTCAATATCAGAACACTTGAACTTGTGCACACTGAAGAACCATGGTCGAGTAATGAACAAGCTTCTTTAGTTTGGCTCCATTTCAATTCGCAGCTTGAAACTTGTAAATCATTTGATCCATACAAATATTGCTAAAAATATATTGCTGAGGAGTAAAATATTAAAGTGTAACATCATGCGTCGCATAGCAAATCAATATTTCAGGCCTTTCAATTATACTCTCCCCACGTCTACCAACCTTGATGTGTTACACTGCAACTTAATCAACAGTGATAAATCGGCACTTTCCAAAATATGTGCTCATTGAACGAACTAACAATGGAAGTTAGAATAGCTAAAGAGCTGTGAAATTTGCAAAAATTGATAGAAAACTTTGTTGAGCAGCTTTTCTGCTGTTGCTCATTAATGTCTGACGGTAGCTCCAATGCCTTAAAAAAAACAATCATTCCTTTAAGCACTGATTTACAACATTCATTGTTAACTACATAAATATTGGACCACAATACAAGAATGATCCTTGATGGCAATCGCATCGCAAGTCTTGGCGACTAATCTCTGATTGCAACGATGCAGGTTAATGCCGAATTTTAAGCGACAGTTTGGACACCACCAGTCGGCAAAAAGAAAAGACTGTGTGGGTGGGACGTACAGAAAGAGAAGCAGACTTTCAGCCGAACCAATTAATTATGATGTGGTTGATGCTCCTCGAGAAACTTTATAATGGGATTAATCGTAGAAGATTTCAAGTACATCAATTAATCAACCACTGGCCTCAAAACGTGTTTCTTTAAATCCATTCATAAAATACATTTTTTTTTGAGTTAAATAATTCTAATTTTCTCATGAAATTCCCAATATTATGGGTAATCTGCAAAGATTCGATTATTTCCGCTTCCCGGCATTCCACCAAAATTTAATGTTATCGCTTAAAGGTACTGAAGTGATTTTAATTTGAAATAAGCAAGTTACACTCAGTTTACTTAAAGTGCATTTAGGTCTTGCTATCAGTACCTTTAGTGCTTGATGTTCCTTGTTAAAATGATGATCAGTTTTCCCCAGCTTCTGATTCCCTGTTTCATCATCAGCACATCCCTCTTGTTTTCTAACGACTTCTAAGCGACATACAAATGGTCGCAAAGGGATTTTGGGGAATTTTCGAGCTTATCGGAATCAATGAATTAGCAGTCTTAATTTCATTCAGAGTGGTGATGAAGCCAAAGGAGTGGAAGGAAGTTCGTCCTTCCGTCTCCAAGCGGTCACATCTCTTTCCTCTCTTCAGACTAACAACAGTGATGTTAAACTGGTGAGACAGATTCCTGCTACTAGTACATTTCAAATTTTGTCCGAAATGCAAAGCGGAACGGAGCTTGTTCACTGACTAAATCATGTGACTGCCCTAATGTTCCTTCACGTTTCATATTTTCACTCACACACTGATGAACAGTGAAGCAGTGACTTCACTGATGCTTAATCAATGTCAAATACGGATTTACAGGATTTCTCGCTTATTCTTCACCGAAAATGACTGGCTCCGTTATAAACAATGGGAAAAAAATTTTGAAAAATCAATTAAAAAAAATTTCAATTAAAATGCAGAGAATTGAGACAGCAAATTTTATATATTTTTGACGTTAAAATCGACATAGTTTAAGGCTTGAAAGTATAAATACAACTAACTTTCCGCTGAACGCAATCTTTACTTGATGACTCAGTTAGGTTGACAATAAAGAAGTTTCGTGCGAGAACAATAGAATGACCTTTTGGAATGCTTTAAGGTTCAATAAATCTCTCCCTCACACCTCTCCTTAGGCCTCATTCTTTATAAGTGGAATTGGATATTATGAACAGTACGTAGCGATCTAGTCTACCGTATGCCAGAAGCAATTCCGCATATTCAACTTGAATGCTCTGTGAAACAACATTGTGTCCAGGATAGTACAGTATCCGATACCCATAAATGTCAGTTTACGAATGATTTATTTGCTGATTTCTGATGCGTTGCACGATCTCTATCGTTCCGCAAAAGTTGACCAAACAGAGTTTCAGTAAACTGCGAAGATTGCTGCGATGAAATTATTTCTAATAAAAGCACATAGAGTGTAAAGTAATTGAATATTATGAAGAAACCACTACCTTTCCCAAATTTAATTTGGCACATGAAAAGTTTGCAACCTTGTTTTATAAGATTTTCTTCAAATTAGTACTTTTTTTACTTGATCGGACTGTGGAACGCGAAGGAAAAATTAAATTTAAATTAAACCAAAACCAAAACTTGACAAGAAACAAAAATATGGTGGTGGCAAGATGGAAGAGAAAATTAGGGACAATAGTGTTTATGGCATTGATTAGGAAAGTAGGAAATTGCAGAAACCTATCTGAGAAGTGGTTAGAAATGAATAACTTCAGTGGGCAGCGGAGAGTAATGAAGTAAGAAGGGTGACACTGGATAAGAAGTAACGTTGATTGATAAATCGGTTAGGACAGATGGAATTGATGAAGTTCGTTGAAGTATGAAATAAAAAGGGTACTCGTGACGCAGGTCGTGCCGGTTTGGTCGCCAAAACATCGTCGAATGATCGTCAAGTTGTCGTATGCTGTCCGCCGACGATGCCAATCAAATGCCCAGCCAAGCAAACTTGTTTCAACCTATAACACTGCCAGTGTCTATTCCAACTTGATCACTTATAAAATATGTTTATTTATACATCTTGAACTACAATTTCAAAAATGCCACTTTAAGCAAGCTTTTCCTTCATTCATAAACAGCTTGGAACTTTGCAGACCGAACTGCACCACTCATTTATTTACCAGCCAGAGAGTAAATAAATAGTTTGTTAAATACAGATGGTTTAGAGCAAAATGTCGTTTAACTCGCCGCGAAATTCCGTTCTAACAAAAATTACAAGTACTACCTGGAATAACGGTTTTGAGACCCGGAAATAGAGACAGTTTCTAAACTATGTGCTTAGCTATTCCCTACGCTGGTGGGAGTAGCTAAGTTGGAGCAATCAGAAATTTGGACATTTAGATTTTATCAACCATTAAGATTTTATCAACCGAGTACTCTGAGTGCACTGCTTTCTGCAGATGCTTCTAACAGTTCCTGCTGCGTTTGCAGCTCTCAGGTTTGTTCTAAATGCACTGCTTCTGGCATGTCTGACAGTAATTAGCATTTTCCTTTTCCTTCCTGCATTTCTATGCATCAAATCGCTGAAATGAATTGAATCGCGAAAGTTAATTTCATATCTTTAGATTAGCCGCAAATAGGAAGGAACTTATTCAACATGTACCTCCTGCAGCTACGAATACTTCGTCCGACATTAATTGGCAATCGTTTAAGTAGCGGAAGACGTATCTCTTTCCTGCTGTCCAACTTCAAAGTATTTCCTGTCCACTGAGTGACCAGGTGGTCTTTGGTCAGACTGTGATCATATGCAATTTGTTCAACTAAGAGCCGAATTAAATCTTCCATAACAATCATCCTTTGACTCCTTTTACTTCCATTCCAATCCACAAATGATGAGCAATGACACTGTACAAAGGTCAAATAACAGCAATACCACTGCAAAACATGTCGAAAGGCAATCAATATCTCATTTTCAATTAGTGAATAATTACCTATATCCCAGTAAGATCAATAATTACATCAAACATTAGAAAATACTGAAATTTTGACTTAATGAAAAATTCTGATAAAAGACAACCGAAGTTTTACATTTTTTCTATTCTCGAATTTTCGTCGTGCTAGCAACGCCTTCAACAAAATTATGTTTGATGATTTTTATCCTTAATTCACCCGGATCGAATCCTTGTAAACGATCAACTTCTTTGCCTTTCTGAAACAAAAAGAAGTAGAGCATCAAAACTCACTTTAACTATTGCTACATGATGGTCTCCATTGTGAATAAAAAACGTTCGACGCGATAAGTTATCAGTGAATTGTACTTTACCCAGTGAAATATCACGCTGCGATCAATTATCAACCGAACAGACATAAAGGCAAAAATGATTTCTCTTTACTGCAAGTGGGAAATTAGCGGCAAATGACAACCAAATCACACTCAGTTGAATGGTACCGCTGAAAGAACTGCCGGTGCTTATGATGAATACATCATATTTATTCCATTAAGCTGTCCGTACCTTGAATTGGAACTGTTTTATATCAATTCGAGCTGGGAATTCAACCGGAAATAGACCTGAGTAAGAAGGCAAGTTCTTTTCCTCATCCTTCGCAAGTAGAATTCATGAACTTTTCTTGGTGTCTGCGCTGCTCTTCACCTCACAACTGAAAAGCTATGATCTCTTTGTGACAGTCAGAATTCGTTTCCTCTTAAATTTCAAACGAAAAAACTGTCGGAATATCTCAGACATCATAATTTTTGCTGATAAGACCACTTTAGCCCACTGATTGCTCAGATTCAGTCCCGTCTGATGAAGACATTTAGAGAAGCAATTTAAAATCATAAACAAATTTTGTCAAATTTTCCTAATCCTGCTTGTTAAAAGACTGATGGAAGGAAGAGCGGAAATGAACTTTGAGATGATTTAAATTTTTGTGAACTTTTACGCTAGTGCCAGCATTTTCATGACCAGCCATTCAAATACCATTTGCAAAAAGTGGAACTGTTATATTTTTATATCACAAAGAGATCATAGCTTGTCAGTTGTGAGATGAAGAGAAGCGCATACAACAAGAAAAGTTTATGAATTCTACTTGCGAAGGATGCGGAAAACAACTTGCGTTCTTACTCAGGTTTATTTCCAGTTGAATTCCCAGCTCGATTTGATATAAAACAGTTCCAATTCAAGCCCCTCTCTCAGTGCCTTATTTCATTGAAAATGAAACTTATGGTGGAACGATGAGATCGCGAAGCACCGCATTCAATATCTTCGTGCAAACGACAGTTCATGTTGTGAGAGGTTTCGTGCATGAGAAGATGAATCAATGTAATATTGAAGTGACCTGCACATGCGGATATATTTCCTTTCATTTTGCATGCATTTAGTAGAAAGAATGAGGAATGCAATAAAGAATTTGCAGGCAGACATTGACCTCAGACTATCTCCCAGCATGTTTTCATGGAAATTAAAACAGGCAGCAATGAAGTGACAGAGAAAACCGAAATAAGACCGCAAGTGTTTCTTTACAGTTTGTGAAGTTATTGCAATTGCAACATTGTTTCCGCCCAACCATTTCTTTATTATGAAAGGGAAAAACAATGAAGCAATTTGAAAGATTGCGAGGGTAATTTGTGTATCCTTCAAATATCTACTTGGTTGACACCACTGTCGGCAGATCAAAAGTAATAATTAGTTAATTGTGAGTAAGTGTTGTACATAGCAATGTTCAATGGAAATGTAGCAGAGACTTTTTAGGTTTCTGCGAGATGAACTACAAAATCGGTGTGTGAGGAAACTGAAAAATTGTCAAAGAATGAAAAGTTCACGGATTCGTTCATTGATGGGCAAGTACGCCTGTCTGATATCAACTACTCTTAAGTGGGATTAAAAACAAACCTTGATCATTTGAGTTGGAACTGCTTAACTGCTCAACTTGGTCTTTTTAATTTCAGCTTCAATGCTGATTTATTCCTTTACTTCATACCAACTATTCTGTCAGTTTCAGCAAGAAAAAACTGAACTAAATTAAATTTGAAAGATCATTAAATTGCAAACATCACTGACTCATTTGGTTCTTTTTGGTTTAAATGAAATTTGTTCTTTTTTAGTTTAATTAACACTTAGCATTATAATCGACAGTCTTCTTCTTAGCGTTTGTCCCACGTGGGTGTAGTAGGGTCGCTGCTGTAGAGCGCCGTCTCCACGTCACAGTTCTGTGCTTCGTCAATAAGCCAGAAACCCTTGCTCATGATTCGCATAGACAAGACCTGGTATATGCGAATCATG
>JABVXS010001094.1:0-18739 GCA_013365335.1 Madathamugadia hiepei | reverse complement strand
ATTCTTCTTGCGACTATCGTTGCTCGACCGACCCGTCGCAAAGGTCTGTCGTCGGAATTTATCTCAAACTTGGGTAATTAAACCGATCAACCTACAGTATAATTACTTAATCAGTGTTGAGACAAGACAAGACTACCTGGTCCGATCAACCTACAGTATAATTACTTAATCAGTGTTGAGACAAGACAAGACTACCTGGAGCCTTTTGGATATTGCTCAATGGTGTAATACACAACCAACCAATCTTTCTTTCATTTTTGAAGTTTTCCTCGTTTCTCGAGGAGCATTTATGGTGTCGGAATGTACAATGATACTTTAGCAATCACGTCATGAGCTCTTTCACACTACTAATTGTAGCTTAAGGACTGAACATTCTGTTGAGAATTAGAATTATCCTGAAATGCATAGTACAAATGTACTCAGTAACACATGGAAGAGATGACCAATGTTTCTGACGTCAGTGCGTGAACTAATAAAAATTTTTTGTTATTTTAACTTATAATGACGTAACATATTTAAGATTGATTTTTCAATGAAACTAGCTACGAGTTTTTTAGAATGACCAAAAGCATGATGCAAATGACAACTGAAAGTTGCAATGCTAACAACATGTCGAGGCTCGAGACTTTTTCTCTTATCCTTTGGGGATAATAAGTATTAGTAGCAGTGGTAGTGGTAGTATAAGAGAGTTGTGTAAGGTTTCAGTGCTGTCCCTTTTGCAAGATTTTTATTGGATGATGGAAGGAGAAGGGCAAAGCGAGGAAGCATGTGCACCGGAAGATGTCTTAAGATGTACCCGGAAGAATTTCAATTTGCTGTGAAATGCGACGCATGTTACAACACTGTGCTACAGCCGTGGTGCTTTAAAGCCAAAAAATATGCCAACCTCATATCCATCGTCATCATCATCATCATCTTATCATCATCATCTTATCATCATCATCTTATCATCATCTTCATCATCATCTTCATCAGCGTCCGTAAGGGAGTGGGTGGCTAGCGCTGCACTTCATGCATCACTCCGTCCCTCTCAACTTCTCCCTAAGTAGGGTAGCTGTCCATCAATCTCATATGAATAAAATCAAACATAACCATTGACAGATCGATGCTAACAAGTTGACAAATCGCAGATAAACATTCTTCTGTTGTTGATGAAAACAGTTTCCTCTCTGCATGATGGCGATGGCGATGGCGGCTGGAAGCGTCTTCCTCGCCTCATAAATAGGCTTTAGTCTCCGGATAGACTTTAGTCTAGAATATGAGTGCAGTGGGAGCAGCACTACCCTTCCTTCCACCATCGATACTATCTGTTCCTCATGATTGTTGACGACTGCTAACTGCTACGCTGCATTTCTTCCGTGTCGCATGGAAATAGAGGAGAGAGAAAGAGTTGTGTATTGGTTAGAATGAAGAAGAGCGCTTGCAAGGCTTCATCTGCACTTATGCTACAACAGTGTTATTACTTCTATTGATGCAATTGAAGAGAAGTAATACTGGATAGTGCGATAGCCTCTTGAAAAGCTTTTTCTTCTCGTTTTAAGAACAATTAAACAAACTCCACTCACATCCATGTATTTGTTTCATCGTCTCATGATAATAGCTATCAATTGCCATCAGCATCGCCATTAGCACCACATGTTATCACTAATTACAGCTATCATTATCACTGTCGTATCGTCATCATCCTCATCATCATCAGCATCACAACCACCATCACAACCACCATCACAACCACCATCACAACCACCATCACAACCACCATCACAACCACCATCACAACCACCATCACAACCACCACCACAACCTCCACCACAACCTCCACCACAACCTCCACCACCACCATTACTTCCAGCATCATCATCCCTGCTCACTGTTCTTTGCACCCCTGGAACAGTTATTGTTGCTATTACAACAACAATCATATTCCTTCTGCGATCCTACCGCAACACTCTTTTTTGTAGATTTAGCCAAAAACTTGGGCATTAAATTTATGTTATTATTACTACTGTCAGCTTCCTTCTCAACATTATTCCTACCACTTGTGGTGAATGGTATTCCCAACACTACGACATCACCGCCAATCACTCAACCTCCGTGGACCAGTCGTCCAAGTCCGGAAGGTACACGTTCAGCAACCTTCCCGGCTTTGCTAGCAGAACTGGAGCGTACCGAGAAACAGAACTGCGAAAGCCTTCTGGCACTACCAAACTTGCATCGCTTACTGGAACATGAAGTGAAGCGCAGAAATCCACAACTGTTGCTACTCGCGGAGCTGATCGCTGAAAGTCCTCTCTCACACCTGCTCCATCTTCCTGCAAACTTTTCCCTAAATATGGATTCACCTTTGGCCTACAACCTGTCCTCGCCAATGTTCGTTTTGCAATTCCATTGCAGCCAGGAAGGGAATCATTTGTTCCAGCAATGGATTCCGCTTCTTATTTATCCAACTTCTGCTTACGATTTTTATCTAACCGTTCGTCTACCACCATTTGACCTAAACGCTTGCACTCTACCGCAATGCAGCAATACCAAGGTTATTCTACCTGATCAATTTTTCTTTCATTTTCCATTTAACCGAGGAAATAAAGTAGCTTAATACTGCTTAGCCTTAACAAGTCAAGTGGATACCCTATAAGCAAGTTCTGTTCCCTTCTGTTAAAATTATCAATTCTCAGTGGAGTAAAATTGAGTAATCAATACAACATCCTATTTGCTACCATTACACTCGTACCTGAATGAACTGATCAAAGAAAATGTGAAATTATAGAATCAATAAATCTCATAAAAAATGATGAATAAATTAAATGGCTATTAATAATTAAAGGAGTGTTTTCCAACAATAGCTACGAGCAACCAGGACTACCTTCTCAAGAAGTAATGAAATGAAACAATTTCCAACTTATTTAGCTTCCTTTGCCATGTCTAGCTTCATTCATTCATCCACCACCATGTTAAATGTTCGATACAAGATCAACTTGACTTTTCAATTTTGTTAAATTTACAACTTTCTCAAAAAATAATTTTTTTTTTCAATTTTTTCTTTGCGAACTTCCTTTGCTTGCTTCTATGCAATTCGAGAAATTCACTTTACCAATGAAATTTAAGAAATCAAGGAAACCATGCAGAAAGAGATCGACCATTGACATCCATGAGAGGCTGTGTATTTTTTTTTTTGTTGTTAAATTGACTTGTTGACATTTTTTATTCGCAAAAAATAATAATAACTGTACTACCGGTAAGCAGAACTGCATAATGTACCTCAATTATGGGCAGTATATTTTTGCCTATTAAAGTTTGCCAATCCACAAGTGATGTCCAGTAAGCTATTCCATTCATTACCTTAAATTCATTTCCTTATCCTGTTGATCATACAATCTTTGAGTTCCCAACTGACCAAGAAAACATCCCTTTGATTAGATGATCAGGTGTTTAAACATCAAACGGATCAGCCGAAGGTTTGTCAATACCTGAGATATTGCTGTGTTAAGGGACTGCACGCTTTATGAGTCATTTGAAACCTTTCAACTCAGTTTTTTGATTTCTATCAGAGAGCAAAAAGGCAAATTATTGATTTCAGCTGACAATTAAAATTTTTTTTTCGAAAGCAAACAGAGTGCTAGGAGAAATGATGAGCTAATTTCTATTGATTTCAATAAAAGGTTCAAATTCAGTTTTTATTCAGGCACTTATGCAAATTCAGGCCTGAATATTCGGAATGGAAAGCACAGATATTTCAATTCTCTTTACCTCATTAATGCAAAAATTTTTTTCTGTTCGCCAAATTGAAAATACAAAATTCGATAGATCTTAATTGGTTGAATAAAACCGTACAATTACTTCAGAACAAAAATAAAATGTTCAGTCCTGAAATCACACCATTCAGTGTAACCTAATTCCTTCCCCTTAATTCTCATCATCTCATTTGTCAGACATTCTCGATCCCTTCCAGAAGAAAAGTCATCCCTCATAATTTTCCATTTCTGTCGCCGTAAATATTCTGTCTTACTTCCTTAATATCCATCTAATCATGTTTCTCTCATTTCCTTCTTCTCTTTGTTCAAACCAAATTTGAAAAATGACTACTTCGTTCTGCACGGGAGTTGCCAGTCACTTCAATGAAAGGGAATATGTGTCTTGGAAAAACTTCTTTAACTCTTTAAAACTGTTCAGAAGAAAAACCTAAGCTCACTGAATGGAATAAGAAAATAAGAAAAAGGATCATATAGAATGATGAAAGGGATAGGAACGAAAGAGAATTCTGCGGTGAAAGATTAAAGAAATACGGGGAATTTGTGTTTTTGTAGTGTACATGGACGAGACACGGTGGTGTACGGGCTTATGCCCGAACATGCTGTACGAGCGATGCATCTCTGTGCCGCGATGCCGCGGAGCAGGATCGCGGTTTTTTAATGCTTTTCAATGCATTATGTTCAACAGTTTGCATTTTACTTATATCGGTGGTTATCCGAGAACGGCGCAAACATCTTGAAGCACGTGGCTGGGCGTTAATGGAAATTTTTCTTCTTGGTGCTGCTATGCTCTATGCTATCGTAAGTTTGCTGGAACTTTAAACAAGAAAGTCGAATTGGTGAGATTTTTTTTCAGTAATTTTTTAAACACAAATAAAACGATGTAGAATATTGCAGTTATTGCTGGACTGGTTCAATTCGGGCAAATCGATGTGCTGTTGTGCCGTTTGGCTACGTCAAATTGGTTTTTCAATGTTCTATGGGTCAATCGTTTTGAAAATTTACAGGTGCTTACAGTGTGGGATTTGGGAGAAATTACCACAATGAATAGTTTTAAATCAAAATTTAACAAATTTTTTCAACAAAGCATTAATTGTGCCAAATGAAATGATTTCGAGACTGAACAAGAAGTGCTCGATTAATTGAACTTTCAATCGATTTTATGTTTGGGCAAATAGGTCAATGATCTGGCTCTTTAATCATTCAATCGTCAGAAATTGCAATTTTCAAGAACTGTGAATTGATTTAATTGTTACGTTGGTGAATGTTCCTGAATTTTTAGCTGATTCAACGTGTCATTGATTGCAAGTTAGATGACCTCTAAAGAAAACTACTTGAAATTCGAGTCAATTAAAAAATTAAGAACGATAAATCTGTTCACAGATTTGTTTGCTATTTATGTTCAATAGACCGAAATTCTTAATTCGAAATTAATTAAAGGAATTTACAAGAATACCGTGTACGTAAGGCTCATCATGTTATTGTGAAAGAAGAAGATCTAATGAAATATTTGGCATGCCTATTAGCATTAACACTGACCGGGCTCACCGCTTGGACCTTTGGTTCATTCGCCGACCAGGGACTTTGGAAAAGTACTTGGCCACAATGTCCTATACAACCATGGTGCTGGGCTTGGCAAGGTGTGAATTTTTTTTTTTTTGTGACCAGATGACGATTGAAAAAATATAAATTTAAAAAATTAAAAACTTGAAAGCAAATGATTACAAACTTTTAAAACAAATGAAAATATAGGTTTAATGCATTAGAAAAGGAATGAATTGATTATTTTGCATTCTTCACTTTGGAATTTGATGACATTTCCACTTTTCTTACAACGGACAATTGGAAGGCAAATGCTATCGTTGCACAAGTGTTGGTACTTCATAGAAGCTTCATTTGCTATCATTTTTAATCAACTGATTTCATTTTGAAATTTCACTTCTTCGTTTACAGGTTACGAATTGTTATTTCTAATTTACGGGATGCGGTTGTGTTACATAGCTCGGAATAGCAGTTGGCTGGAACGATGGCAATTTACGGTTGCATTATGTTTGGAAGCAATCGTTACACTTCTTGCTAATTTTATAAGGTTAATTGTTTAGCATATTCACAGCTCCAAATCATTACACAATTCAGTTAAACTTCAATTTGATATTAATATTTCTAGCATCCACATCCTTCAGATTTTCCATCCGTTATTCGGCCCACAGCGATACACTGATGACAATAACATTTGTGCAGTTACACCTGACTGTCTCTATTAATATTGTTATTATCATTGCTCCAAAATTTTACTTGGTAAGTCTCACTCTTTTTTTTTTCATAATATAAGTCATAAATAATAGAGTTTGATTTTAAGTTTGATTCCCCTGTTGCTAGCCTGATAACCCAGTGATAACATGCACCCTTTTTCCAAACTGCTAAATTCCAATGGAATTTGAGGGACTCTTATTCTTCCAGTATTCTTGATATGATTCCAACATTTACATTTCCTTGTTTTATTTGGTCATAAATGGGATTTCCATGCTATTCTTGACCATCCCACAAAAATTAGATGGCAAAAGTTATGTGAAGAAGGCAGACATATTTGATGGTTAGGGAAAGTAGTTTTTCATCCATCACTTTCATTTTCTGTTCTTTGAATGAAGAACAAAGCTTTAGAGTTGCTCGCATTCTTTTGAGCACTTCTTACTCTTTGGACATTCTTCCCTTTTCACATCGAACACTTCTGTCATCTTAGCTATCGTTCTGAAACAAAAAGGCAAAGCAAGAAGATCAATTCAAAGTGGAAAGATGCCAACAGCAAATAGGGAAATTGAATACCTTTCACCGTATAACATCCGATCTTTTTCAATATGGCAAAATGAGCATCCTTGCAAAACTTGTCAACCCAAAATTTCAATCTTGGCGTCAAAATTATTCAACACTGGAGCTTTAAGATGCTAACTGTTCGTTATTATAATTTCATTCCAAATCTCAAAATTCCTAAAGTATGAGGATTCGTAGATCTTATGATGGTTAAAGGGCTCGAAACAGTTGGTCGCGCGTATCCACGCTGGAAATTTAAGAGATCTCATTCGAACTTTGAACTTCCAGGTCAGCTCCGGTAATACCAGGCATACGCAAGCGTTGGCAACCGGTACTGGCGGTAAAGCACATCCATCACTGGCAAAACTTCGTGACAATTTATTGAATGGAACCATTGATTTTGCCGAAGTGCCCATAGCTGACATGAATTCGGAAGATATAAGAGTGAGAAATTCTTTAGATTTCTTATGAATTTTATTCACAGATATATGAAACTTGTGACCAACACATTCTCTGCACAGTTTTGGACTTATCGAGGAATTTAAAGAATGAGATTTCTTATAAAAATATATGACAAACACTTCAAATTTCTCGGATTTCCTGCGAGAAACGAATGCAGCTATGCATGACTCTCTTGAAGCTCGACAGCTATTCCACCTGTTTCATGAAACACCATTTCATTTGACAACCGGCCATTTTGCAGAAAAGAAAGGAATTTAAATAACTAAACCTGACAAAACCGTTACTAAAAATTGACTCACTAGTGCATTCCTCTACATTTAACAGCTGAGATATATTCTGGTTGAAAAAACAGATGTATAAACTGTTTTTAGGCTGAATTGAAACGAGTCTATACTCAGTTAAGAATGTACAAATTGAAAAACTTGTACCAAGACAACCCCCACATCAGTAAACGGAAAGGTGGTAAAAAATATAATGACAAAACCATTATTAAAAATCGATGCATTCCAATAATCCCGCCAAGTTCTCCTCAGGTGAGCTTGCCTTCATTTGCTGTTACAAATAAAGTCGTTTCAGCTCAACAAAATCTGTACAAAGCCTAAATTAATGAAATCCTGTGAATATTAGCATCACTGGTGACTGAAATTCCTATAAGAACCATCGAAATATTGTTTTGTGGAAACTGCCGCTATGAATCCATTGTTTGAAAAATAATTAAACATATTTTTTCATACTGAAGGTTCCAGAAGAAAGAAAAATCACTCCTGAGTCCCCAACTCAAATTTTTAAATAAAGAATAATTGACTATACTGTAGCAAATCAATTCATACTGCATATAATTAAGCTCGCATTACAGGTTAAAAGAACTGATGACGAAGAACGAAACGATTTAACAGTGGAATCTGCACCCAACAACGTCTTTCTTTCGACCTATAAACTACAGCTTGAACCACATCAGTCTGTGCGTGTGTAGAAATAATGTATTGAAATATCTCAGGAGCAACTAAAATTTAGAGCTGATAATGTGGAACTGTCTGAAATGTCTTATACATTCCCCTTCACTTATTATATTACCAATAATGACCTACTGTTTTCGGTTCAAAACTGTCATGTAACTTCCTGATGTTTCCGATAAAATTATTGTCAGTTCCTTCTAATCAGACGTCATTTAGTTTCATATGCATGCGCTGTTCCGGCTAGGGTTGGACGTCTTCCAAGTTTAGCGCTTTCCAAGAAAATGCATGCACGGGACGTAGTCACCATGTAATAAGAACTCAGTACTGTACATCAAGAACTCTGTTCACCACAACTTCCACACGTATCCACCACAGTCCGAAAGGAATCCCGCTATAAGGCTGTCCCAAACACAGACTGGATGGTAGAACTCGAAATTAGTACAGGTCACCATGTATTTCTCAACCAAAAAAGTCTGCATGAATTACAAAATCGTTCATATGAACATGGAACGTTAACCACTGACTAAAACATTTCTGGAAACTCGTGTATTCTACACATTCCAAGCTCAAATGGCAAAAACCTGAATTCAAATCTTTGCCTTGCTTCAGCGCAGTATGGCTCATTTGAAGGACTATTTTAGAAACTGAGACAAAATTGACATGTTCCGTGAGTAAAAGTTAGCCTAACTCTTGCATTTTCAACTTCTATCAAATTCGATAATTTATACTATTAAAACGTCAACATTTATGGCATACTGATTATAACAATACAACAAGAACAAACTTCCGCAATTTTTAGAACAAAACTTCATCTACTGTCGGCTTGCAGCACCCTGTCGAGGAAAACGATCCCCAGAAATGCCACCACGCTGACCGAAACGTGGAGGTGGATTACGGTCCTTTCGTGCTTCGCGTGATCGATTGCGCACGACTTTACTATGAATTGCGCAGGACACACAGTAATGCAGCTTATGATATAGTTTCGGCAACGCGTATGCTGAAATATGACTAGAGTAGAAAGTGAAGTCAAGAATACTTACAATCTCCAATGACCGTACTTTACCCGTAGCACTTGCAAATGCTGATGCAACAGTCTCCACACAATATCTTCATAATAGTAAGAAAAACATTCGACAAGAAAAAAAATACAGTCGTAAGCAGATGAATCGGAAATATCTCGAACTGCGGCAGCTTCCACAATATTACGAACAACGAATTTCTTGATAGCCTTATCCTTCGGTGCGCATCGACCACAATTTGTGCAGCGAATGGGTCTTACATGACCACGTCCTTTTTTGTTACGTCCGTGATTCCGTCGCTTTGTTGTCATTGTTTCCTTGCAATCAGTTTGTTCTGAATGCAAATGGGCTCTTTGAAATGAAATAACACAGGCATCCAGTCAGACTTCTACCACCCTAATATAATTATTAAAAGCACAGAAGAACCGTTCAGACAAACAGCAGACTGATCTCTAAATCAACCCCGTCCGACACAACTGCCACTTACAAACCATAGATGTAGGCTAAATCATCGAAAGCAACTAATGGGTGCGGAGTGCAACGTTTTTGTCTCGTTGATATCCGTGATTACGAATTGCTTGCCAATACTAGCTACATTATGTTCATTAGTAGTTAGTTATCATTCATAGTTGTCGGTGGGAGTTCTATCAAGGGATTATTATAATACAGGTGATGTATAATGCTAATAACCCTTATAAGTAAGAGGTCTCGATAAGCATTCTACACATATACTTGGTATGAAGGTAACTTAACGAGGACAGTGGCCTTGAAAGATCTCCAGACTGATACATTTTATCAGCAATGTTCTGTAAATTTGAAAATTACGCATGAATTCAAGCAGGCATTTAGCGTAGCAGGTACTGAAAAAATTCCGAAAACAATCCAAAAGTGATGCAATGGATGGCTATCAACAATCAATTTCAACAAGAAGATCGTTGCCAAAAGATGCAAGCAAGTCGAAAAGATGGCTTTTGTAAATGTATACAATTGGAATGGTAGCAATACAACTTCAATGACACAACATGCTATCCCCAGACTGATTGCAATAGTCAGTGATGTTTCTACATCCGTATATTCACGTTTGGTCCAGTCTGTTAACGGTAATGTTGCCATAACGTGCTCTGAAAATCGAGTAAGTATAACACCCCGTAACATACATTAATATCAAAATTAACTGGGATTTCACTACTCATTTTCTTCTCAGTAAACTAGGAATACTAGTAACATCAGAGAACATGGAACAAAGCTTGAAGTCATTGTTTCCTCGAAATTCATCTCTGAAATGGCTAAACTTAATTAAACATTGAAAGAGAACAAAAC
This sequence comes from Madathamugadia hiepei, assembly GCA_013365335.1. NCBI lineage: Eukaryota > Metazoa > Nematoda > Chromadorea > Rhabditida > Onchocercidae > Madathamugadia > Madathamugadia hiepei. Next base: position 8,425 of record JABVXS010001094.1, on the reverse strand, counting down.
TGGAGTTTCTAACCATTCATATCTGACAACACCATCACTAACATTGTTCCATGAGCTACCAGAGTTACGAAATATGCAGATGATGCGTTCTGTGCCATGAGAAAATGGAAAACGCGGACGGAATATCAAGCCGGTAGGAATATCAAATGCTATGGAAACGACAAATCCCTCACAGACATATGAAGAGTGATCGATCTCAGACAGCTGCAGCACATTCTTTTTAAACTTGACGCCTAACCTTACCCAATAATAACTGCAAGAACTCCATTATATCTACGCATAACCAAACATACCACCAATGCTTCGCGGACCAAGATTTTCCTCCAATCACCAGATGGTTAAATTTTGAAATCTTAAAAGTGGGGAAACGACTGAGCATTCGATCTTACTCACAATTTACGTTCTCTTATTTAATGTCCAGTTATTTTGAATGTTAATCTGAAACGCAAAATTTTGCAAAAAAAAACCAGAACTCCGCTAATACACTGCATGTGTCATCACTGTTTCCCAAGCATTTATCAGATTCATAAGACAAAACATAGCATATTGAAGAGTTTACCGCAGTGAAATCGTGCTTCAAGTCATATATCCCCACTAGTACATGGATATGAAAATCGATAACAGCAAAAAATAATGTTCTGAATGAAACCCAATTCTAGAAATTTCTTTCCTAGTTCTGAGAGATTAATTGACAAAAACTTTGTGAAAGATCTTGTGGTTTGGAGTTTCAGATTTCACCTCGTACCAAAATAATCTCAAGGAAGAATTTTTTTGAATTTTCGATCCTCCAGATTGTTGTTCCTGTGTATCATTTACATAATTCATTAAAAATTGATAAGCACGTCACTGAGTCTGACATCGTACACCTTGAGGACCATGTGTTTCACTTTCATATGAAGATGATTGACGGGGACCATGATCATGAATTATTTCTAATTCTACAACTTCTGCATCATCTGATACCAATGGTTCTGAGCCATCTGGTAGCAATTTCTTCAGTTGCTCGACTTGTGCTATTTTTTTCGGAAACCGCACAGCAAACTGAATAAGCAGATCACCTTTCACAAAAGGATTCTTATAGTGCGGCATACCTTCACCATTTATCTTTCGAATATCACCATGCTTTATCACTTCACCTGGAAAGAATAAAATTTGCCTGCATAATCTGAAGCGAATTACTGATACAGATACACTGTTAATGACGAAAAAACAGAAAACAAAATAGTTCAGGATTGTTAATGAGAACTAATCGAGATATGTAACAAGCCGAATTATCACATTTACAGAAATGCTACTCCATCCATAATTTTTTTAACCAAGTGCTTCGTTTCTTTCTAAATTGATGAACGTATCAGTAGCAACCGTTCATTTAAATTTTCTCCATTTATTTTTTATGACAGCATCGTGAGGTTTTAAGCTTTATTGGAAGTAGCGTATGTCTCCGGCAGGGTTTCCATGTCAAACAGATTTCAACTGAACGATCAGACAAAACGCGTACACAAATAATATGGACCAGTAAGCCAGCCCTAAGGCAAATCATCCTAGAAAAGGGCAACTATTACTCCAAACCCAGGTGGATGAAAATCGACTAGCCTTCCACGGCGATCCATCTAAAATGACACTGAAACTAAAACCTACAGCCTGTGAGTTCCGCTGTCAGCGTCCAAGTTTGCTAAACCCTCAAAGGTAGACCTCTGGAGTTAAGAGTGAGAACAGTTTCGCTCAGTTTAACTCACTTAAAAAATTCACTGTGCAGGCTCGCTGTATTCATTCAATGTAGGTCTTCGTTTGTGAAGCCAAGTCACGAACTAGCTTTTCTTTAAAAAATTATGAAATTTGGAACTGTCCACGACCCCAATAAAAAGGAAACCTGGAATTATTGAAAAGATAAGATGACGAGTATCTAGTGTTGCTATTGATTTCGTGCATCCACAGAGTGCTTCTACCAAATCGAGATCAACTTGCATAACAAGATTGTGTCCTTTCCGCACAAATGTATCATGAGGCTGCTCATCCAATATGATCACTACGTCGCCAGGAGTTATCCCAACCTAAACTCATGGTGAGAATGAAGTTACTTTTTTGCGGACCGCAAGATTGAAACGAAGTTTTCGAAGATTTCTTAAAGGTCAAATAAATGTAAAAACAATCGAAAAATTTTTAGTCTGAGCATACTTCCTGATCGCCTTGTCCTGAGAACATTATTTTTTGCCCATCTTTCATTCCTTTATCAATATGAACTTCCAAAACCGATTCATTTCGGATCTGGAAATATAACGAAAAGATAAACAGGAGATCATCCAGATCAGTTTTCTATAGACTGTATGTTCAATTTATCCAAAGAAATCTGCAAGTTTTTTTTGTACTTTAGAATAAATTGATGCATAACAAAAGTTTCGCAAAAATTTTCCAAAGATTTCGTAAAAAAAACAAGCTTAACTTTTATATTTCATCTAATCTGCATTATTAATCGGAAATTGAAGCATATTATCCGGAGCGCAAAATGATACTTTGTATTTTCGCAAGTACTCCACGAAATAAATTTAAGTTCACGAGAGATTATGAAACACAAAATTATGCCCAATTATCACCGAAACTTGCTAACGCTAGAGCATCTCGATTTCCTACTCATTTTCTTTATCCTATATATGACAAATTTATATGTAAGTCACCTTCTTTTTTCCATCGCACTTCTTGCATCGATCCTTTGATGGTATAACTTCGCCTTCACCACGGCACACATTACACGTTGACTGCATTTGCTGTACCATACCAGGTCCGATTTGCGTAATTTCGATCCGTACGCCCCGACCTTTACAAGTTTCACAACGAATTACAGAACCCTGTAATCGAAAGTGAATACATGGTGAAAAATAAACTGCTTTCACAACCTTTATAAAAACCATAACAAATGAAAATGTGTGACCATTTCACTTTCATGGAATTTGACACGTTTTTCTTAAAAAAACAATGGTACTACCTTTGTTCCACCAACACCTTCACATTCCGGACAAACAATGTTGCGTGAAAGCTTGAGCTTCTTCACAGCTCCGTTATATAATTGTTCTAGCGTTACCGGTAACTGATGTATCATATCACGTACTTTCCGTTCACCTCTTTCACTTCCACTGCCTCGGAAATGACCTGAAATTCGAAACTCCAATATACTAGAGAGTGCTATACAAATATACAAATACTATGTTACAAAATAGATCAGTAGTAATAAAAGTACAAGTACCCAATCCAGTGGTTATCAAAAGTTTGCAAAATACAGAAAAAGACAAAAAAATGAATAATTCTGGAAAGCTTCTGCATTTGATTTCTCGGTAAATTTCTTTACATTAGTGCTCTGCACCCAAGATGAATGGGTTAAAACAACATATTACCTCCGAAAAACATATCAAAAATGTCCATTGGATTATGGAAGTTTCCGCCACCACCTGCTCCACTAAGACTTTCTTCACCACCTTCGTCATATATCTGTCTTTTTTTCGGATCCGATAAAACCTTTAATTTTATTTTGCATCATTCATGCAAAGAACTTGACAAAAATTAACTGAGTAAAATGCTTAATACAAAATGCAAATTCTACTCCTACCAGAAAATATTTTACTTCTATATGCGCTTCAACGTAAAAAAAAGGGGAACCTCATATGCCTGTGAAATAGCCTTAAACCGTTCACCCTCATTAGGATTCTTATCTGGATGGTATTTGAGAGCCAACTTCCTATACGCCTTTTTCAGTTCGTTCTCGGTTGCTGTAGGAGGGACGCCCAAAATATCGTAGTATTTCGTTTCTTTCACCATTGTTTTATTTCAAGTACTGCAAAATACTAGGTCAAAAGCGAATGATCTGATTTCAGCAATTCCATAACCATATTACCACAGCGAACTATGATAAGAAACATGACATAGGCCATTCAAGCACACTGAGGCTGATTTAGACTTGAATTTAATACGATGGACACCTGCAATACGCATTTAAGGTCAATCTCCCTAGTCCCATCACCCCCGACTCCACCCCGCACCTTTCTCACCAGAGCCTCACCTCTTGCTTTCGCCCTCATATCATTCATTGCTAAACTGGAATTTTCCAGAGAAATTTTGAAATGTATATGACGCGATATGCAACATTTCTTTCCCGATGCCGTACCATCGAATATGTTTAAATTGAAATCCCTGTCTGGTAGAAAGAAGCTAGAATGGAGAATTTCAAATTAACTAGTGAAATTAGTTGGACACCATTAATTAAATTTGAGATAGCATTTTTAAAAGAGCTTGCACTTTGCTTGTCAATTTCTAGCTTTAATTCACTATATATGGGAAATCTTTTTGTTAAAGTAAAACAAAATTTAAGAGAAGCTGCTTATTAATACTATAATCGGAGTTTTACTATTTCAAAGTCCTCATCGGATTCATTGGTTGTTAGCAGTTTAATAAAAAACAGGGGTGTGAATTTATTGACAATAAAGACCTCAGCCGTCAGGACAATAAAAAGCTACGCGAGGAGATAAAAGTAAACTTCGCATGAATTCGTTGTCTTGAGTCAATCAGATCGCGACACATTGGCTGGTAAAATGATATCGTTGGCAATGTGGTACCTGGTAATCTTGTCAGGAGCAAATCATAACTTCGACATTGCGGCGCGACTCTTGTGATCCAGCTTCGCTATTTAGGGACAGTTATTTTCATTCGTTTTTCCGCGACACACTGAACACTATATAATAAAATTACAATATTAAGGTAGTCACTCAGAACAGATGTTAGGTAAGTAAGCGAAATCGTTGATATGAAAAAATCAACGTAGCAGTGTGAACCCTGAAGTTTATTTTTATCTCGTCGCGTAGCCTAGCTTTTTATTGTCCTGACGGCTGAGGTCTTTATTGTGCCTTAATTTCCTTTGTTACCCTTCATCGGTGCATCGAAAAAAAACATCATTATCACTCCAGTACAAGCCTAAATTGGAACCTATTAACGATAGGATAAAAAAAAAAAAAGCAAACTTCAATTTCATCTATTCTGCATTGAGTTGAGACGAAATGTTTGGGATTCCACTGACATAAAGTTTTGCTCTACATCTTCATTCATTTCCGGAACAATTTATTTTATGTGAACTTTTTACGTCCTACACTTTAGCACTTTAACTTCTGCGTATTGTGCAGATTGCTGTCTAGAAAATTTATTCTTCCACCGCTTGTAGAAGACATTCCACAACTGCCAAAAACTGATCACTGAAGGATATGAACCAAAAAAATGGTCAAATGGAACAAAAGCAAGTAGAACAAGTGAGATGAAGACGCAGGCATCGTGTATCGTATACTGGACCTATTTCTGTTGATTCAACTCCAAGCCTTCCATTTCTTCATAATAGAGTGACTCTTCGTTCTTTGAAAAGCAACTTGCTGGTTCTGGAAAAATACGGCGTGGAAATTCCAGTAACCCACATCATGAAACAGTGATGTAGAAGAATTCAGTAAAAGCGATCGCCCAATTTAATCAAGGACATAAAACATGACATGAAGATTAAAAAGGATGTTAACATTTGCAATGAACTTTTGGCAGATGAAATGTAATTTTGGAAATTTTTGAGAAACTCTGTAATTCGGCTTATCTGAATAAAACTTTCAATTGCATTTAAAATGATGAACCTTTGGTTTCCATGGTATATTTATTTGGTTCTTTCCAAACTTTTTTGCTGTATTAAAATTATTTCCGTTAGCAGCTGTGACGCCTTTATTTCTTCAGGTTGTGCTACTATTTTTTTCCATGGTAATTAGACATCAACTTCTGATTTTTTCTCTTTCACCCTCTATCTCCTTCCGTCATTGCTCGTGAAATATAGATTTCACCAGAGACTTATGATGACGCCGACTGAAAGCGTCTTGACATGCTTCTTCTTGAATATCCTCTATCTTTCAATTGGGGTATAAAACGAACTTTACGAAGTACAGCACGCAATGTAATTAATAATCATTCAATTTTCCTATCATTGCATTAATCGATGTTTTGTTCTCTCAATTATTGACGGATTCATCAAGCTCTAGTTCTCTTTCTGTTCAACCACCATTGTTTCTTTCATTTTTCTGGAACATATTACGTACGCATGTAAGGCATGTTGAAATATCTGTACGCTGAAGAAATCCGAATCCGTGGTAGGCTTACATCTACCAAACAAGCTCCCGTTATCTTCCCTGATTGAAACTTCAAAATTTATGCCTTGTTGAAAAATGAAGCGCGATAAATAACATGAGCGGAGATGAAACTATATTGTGTTGCTCAAATGTGTATAATTTTAAAAACAGTCAAGAAATTCAGCAATTGATTCAAGAAAGCATACACTGGTGAAACAAAGGTTACGAAGTGATTAAAAATGTCATAGGATTTTTCATAAATTTACGGAATATAAATGAAGCCCAAATTCATCTTGAATATCCATGTATCCCACAAAATACCAGCACTGGAAACATTTTTACCAGTAAGTTGTGAAGTTTACAGAGTCAAGATTTTACGATTAAATGGAATAAACTGAACTGCATGTTTTTTTTTTTTTGATAAACGAAATCTGATAAAAAAAAATATACACATTCAGGGATGTGGATCGCAATGTTTTTTCATATCCTCGTAAAACGACCAAGGATTCGCTTGCAAGATGGACATGAATGGATAACATCCCGACAATTATCCATGTAGAACGGAACACAGCAAAGGCACCATGGCAGAAGTAGAAAGAAACCGAGTAGAAAGCATATTGCCATAACAATCCACGGTAATGCACCGACTATCCTTTGTATTGATGTTACAATGTGCGCCTGTTTCAAAATGATTGATTTTTCCATGCAAATTCCAAATATACCACATTTTATGTATGCTTCTTAATCTTTCGCTATTGCAAGAGCTCAACAAAATAATTAACGGAGCAGAAATAACATTAAGTGATAATAAAGTTTAGTTAAAAGGCGAAATTTGTTAAAGTAACAACAAAGATAATATTATAAAATTTTAAACTTTGAAGGTTTAGTAAATTGATTACAAACCTGACAATATGGACAGTCGCTTTCAATGGGATTTGGTCCAAAAACTGGTGCAGTTGACGGAATTAAGTTAACCCGGAAGGGCGAAGCAGTAGCGATATTTTCACTGATGTTCGTCGTACTTGTTGCTCTTAGCGGTGGTAAAGGTGGGGGAAACAAAGAAACAGCGGTGGTGCTTGATGTGATAATATTGCCGTTATCATTCTTAACAATTTCGTCATACTTTGGTGGTGGATAATTGCCATCAATCATCACGAAACGGACATGAGTAAGATGCAAACTGACCCGATTACTATAATAGATGATCTAGAATATTTGCTTTGAAACTGGTGTAAATATGTAACGTAATTCAAGATGTCGCATGACTGCAAAATCAAAAAAAGCCAAACATGCTAAACATCATTGTGCACCAGCCCTGATGCAAATTATTCCTTCCATTGTTTAATCAATTGATTACTAACCAGAGTGGGAGAAGATATTTATATTTCCAGCATAGAAATGGCTGAATAATTCCATCAAAGGACAAGCACTTCAGCGTTTTTGCACGGTTAGGAAACAAACATCAAAGGTCAAAAACATTCAATAAATACCTTACAGTTATTTCATATTTCCCGATGTTAAAAAAAATAATATTTAACAATTCAACGCAAGAAAGAAACAACTCATATTTTCTAAAAATCTTCAAGGATAAGCAAAATAAGAGCAATGTGAAAGATTCAATAACAAATTAAAAATAGGAGAAAACATACATTTGTGAGAACAAATAAATGATGTAATTTTAAATGACCACAGGTACTAACCGAGTAGACGGATTATTAGCAGTAGAGAATATCTGATGGGGTAAACTCGATGAGCACCGTGGATTGTGATACTCATCGATACCCAAGCCAACAGTGAAAAACATGCTTCCAGAGATACACTGATCGACCGTTTGGCAATCTCACAAAAATGCTGCTGTCATTGATCCAGAAGAAATACACTTAATATGTCGAAATGATGAGGGTATCTCACGCCATGCAGTGGCGATGTTTTGAGAATAGAGAGGATATTCTCATCCCACCCAGACTTGAGATGATAACAAACGATACGATGCAGTAGAGAGAGAGAGAGACACACACACAGAGATAAGAAGAACGCAATAATGTCGAGTAAGTGTTCTCTACCGGATATGATTACTGGATGAATAGAATAGAACTTCGATGTGGTCTTAGGAAGAGTAATGTGAAACACCATACAGGGGAGCTGGTAATTGCAATAAGTACATTATAGCAGAAGTGTTACCATCACATTTGTACGAACGCTATCTAAACTTAGCATGGACTGCTGCTTCGTTTTATCAAATTTTCAGATATTTCATTCTTGTTCATTGTACAGGATGTTTGCATGATTGTCTT